>CM072814.1:69623260-69690760 GCA_036937905.1 Salvia rosmarinus
GATCTTGTATGTCACGCTAGTTATCATGTCAGTCACCGTATCCGGTGGGATGATGGCGTCATAAAGAGCTCAAAGGTTTGTACTAAACCACCGCGGGTTGAGTTAGCTCGAGTACAATAATAAGGTTGAGTGGTACTACTTAAGAAATAAGGATTAGTCGTTTAGCGAGTCAGTTGCTAGAAATGATTAATGGACGTTCGATATCTTAAATACGGGATTGAGAATGTCTAGTGCAAGCCGACTCAACCGGTAATAAAGGGGTAAGTCGACATTCTTTCTCTGAGTGGCATGATCGAATGTTTATAAATTAATTTATGTTAAGTTGAACATAAGATAATTAATTTTTGAGGCCATCTTTATTCCTGCATTTGATCCGGGTGGCCCATCAAGGCCCGTGAAATCGAGCGCCCTCATGCTCCTCAATGGCAGATTTTATTCTCTTTATCCATGGATATAATTATATTTATAGGTATGTCATAGATCCTTTCCATATAAGATTATGGTAATAATCTTGAGAGTATGGAAATAATCCAAGAGTATGGAAATAATCTAGAGTATGGAAATAATCCTAAGAGTATGGTAATATTCCATATAGGATTATGGTAATATTCCATATAGGATTATGGTAATATTCATATAGGATTAAGGTAGTGCATTATAAATATAAGGTATGAGATATGTCAGGTTAATCTCAGCACATTGAAGAGAATTTTACCATCTCATTATTGAGGAAATTTTCGAGAGATTTGGTTGTGAGAGCATGGGTGATTTGAGCATTCTCCATAGATCGTCCTCACTCGGCGTTGGAGATTGGGCACAGGATACATCAGGAAGGTCAGCGCAGGTCCGTCCGTTCGATCCGTTCTCTCGTTCAATCGACCTCTCGGATCAAGGTAAACACGTGTAAACCCGCGTGTTGCGATTTAATTATGAGCGCATGCTAGGTTTATAATCAATGTATGGTGAATTAAACACCCAGATGGATCCTCGGGACGAGGGCGAGGGTTAACATCGTTTTCCTCTGACTGACCTTGTCGAAGTCGGGCATCTCGGCCCGCCAACTCATCCGGTGGTCGGACGCCTGCGTCACGAGCACGAAAGTCGGTCAGGAGGCGAGAGAAAGGTCTCCGATTCGATGAGCTTGCTGGCAAGGCCTTCAACATCGGCCCTTGCCCGGCGAGCCACTTTCTTCTCTTGATGACCTTCTCCGCCTCGTCCACGGTAAGCGCATGGCAGCCATGGCCCGCCGTCCTCTTGTGCCTCTTCCTCGGCTTGGACACCTCCAAGCCGGGCCTTCTCGCCAGGCGGCCTCGTTGGCCTCTCGTGATCTCGTGATGGCCCGCTCCTCTCCATAAATCTCCTGCTGAGCAGCCCTTGACGATGTGTCAGGCTATCTGGTGCGGATCCCATCTACAGTCGCATCCACGAAAATCACACCATTAGACACACGTGAGAGGAAATAGCGGCGAATCTGAAATAGACCTATACATGTGGAAAGGATATGGGGGCTTGGAATCGGCACCCGTCACGTAATCCGGTGGCGTCTCGTGAGGTCGGACGACCTCGGCGAGTGCCATCACCAAGCCGGTGAGGTCGGCCACCACCTCGGGTGCTTGCTCGGCTCAATCAACCGCCTTCTTTTTAGCCTCGAGCTCGGTGGCCGTGCTAGGCGTGGCTTGCCATTACCTTTTACATGCGTTGGGCTTCCTTTGCACAATAAGAAGAAGTTGATTAGCACAAAGACATCAGAAATATAAGGAAATAAAGAAAAATGGAAGTGCCTACTTCGATCGACCAGATCCGAAACTTGGTTATAAGTCTTTCGACCCGGCGTGGCCAGTCGTCTCGATATAATCACGGGATATTTCACCCAGCGAGTTCGAGTTCATCCTCTATCTACGCGGGGCCTTGCTTTACATCCCTCATTTACAGGCCAGCTCGTACCTCGGTTGCCACTCATCCATGAAAGAAGAACTTTGTTTGCCCGATGGGACGCCGAGGCGATCTGTGAAACGCTTGCAGGTGACAAGTAGTAAACACCTCATATACCCTTGATGCTAAAAAAGCATCCAACACTTGAAGAAAGCCTCGCGATGCCATAGCGGGCAAGTCCTAGCCCGCGCCACGACCTAATGGGTTCGGGGTCAATGGCGTATAGGGAATTTGATAATATTCTTGGATGTTCAAAAATGGGAGCTAAAGAAACTAAGTCCGGCTTTCAAAGCATCTACATATCGGTTTATAAATCCTCGGGAGGCAGCCCTATTCAGTTGATGACACCAGCATGCCTCTCTCGGATGTGAAATTTGATCTATTGAACACCACGTCAGCGATGGTCGGGGAGGCGAACTAAGCGTCACGATCTTATAACTATCCCGCACGGATGGTATCAAAAACCCTGCACTAATGCCCTGGATCTGCAGGCGAGTGCTGGCGAATATAATCCCTAATCTCGACCTCGCTTTCGGGGAGGAAGATGATCGAGCGGATCCGAAATTTCCATTGAAAAAAGGCGTAGAAGGGATGAGAGAACATACTTACTTTTTCAAATATGGCTTTTCTTCAACCATAAGGTTACGAAAGAGGATCAAAAGCTTCTCGATTGAAAATTCTCTCGAGGATAAAGCAGATGAGGATGAAGGAGGTGAACAGTTTCTTTATCTATGGCTTATTTAAAGTACAAATAGGCGCCCAAAGCTGCCTATTCAACTTCCACGTGGCTAACCATGACAACGTGAGGTAGGCGTGCAGCGTGGTTGACGCCAACTAACCGCGGCAGCATATGGCGTATTCTGGGATGCGCGAGACATGCTGGTCTAATCGTGCAATCATCACTCGGCTTCGGCCGGTCGACTAAGTTCGGACCTCGGCAAATTATACAAATCGGTCGAGCGATAAAATACCCATCTCGATTCGGACCTCGACCAAGCTGTTCAGCTTCGGTCCAGGAGCGATAAATCGCCCGGCTTCGATTTGGACCACGGTATCCTATCAGCGAAAGGACACCACCATCGACCCGGACGGCTCGATTGGACCTCGACATCGCCACCTGCGAAGAACATTACCGTCCGACCCGGACAACACGATTCGGACCTCGGCAAGCTGTCCGCCTGATCGGGCGGCGGACCACCTAACCCGATTCGGACCCGAGGCAAATCTTCAAATCAACCACGGCATCAAAAGGCGGAAAATCTTGACAAAAACCTCGGCCGACAATAACTAACCTCGGCAATCGCTCTTCACCCCGCCTCGGCATAGTTGTTACTCGACTAATTGGAGGCTATGATGGGATAGCTTTAACCGCTCAAGCCCGATAGCGGGCCCAGTGGCCGGGCTTGACCTAATAGGCGGCCTACTCGATTTGGCTAAATGACATCTAAACCTATTTAAGATCAATTTAAGAATAGATATTGAAGGAGATATTCGAGGATGAGATATCGCCAAAGAGAGATCGGATCTGCTGACAATCTTAAAGGATCCATAATATGTATAAATAGAGATTAGGTTGAAGATAGAAGGGTGACACGGCTGTCGTTTAGCGTTCAAATAAATTTATAACCTATTGCCCATCCACAGACATTGTTGGATTTGTATCTTGGCAGTTTTGGTTGACTTGTATACAATGTTTCTATTACCACTATTACAATCTCCTATTTGAATTGATTACTTGATTGCACATATTTGTGTCCTTGTCTCATATATAAGTTAGATCATACGATGTGTGAAGATCACGATACATATGATTGGTCGAACAATGAGATATAAAAGAATCCAGTTGAGACAACGAGAGCGAGTTGTCGGTATGAAATTATGATATAGATTAAAGTGACTTGACTTGGTTGCTTGTCTATGTTGGTGCGTCTACGGCGTATTGATGGATCACGATGAGATGAGTTCTTCTATCGACCGTCGTGAAGAACCTAGATCTTAGTGACTACGATGATCTAAACCTCGATAAGGTATTAGGTGAGTATGAGTTCTTTGACCATCACTTTGACTTGTTATGGGTGGGGTTATATGTTCTAACCAATATTCTCCGCATCTTGGGTGGTGGCGATGCTTGTATATCATGCTAGTTATCGTATCCAGTCATAGTATCCGTTTAGGATGATGGCGATCCCTTAAGGAGCTCAAAGGTTTATTGTACTAAACCTGCGGGTTGAGTTAGCTCAGTACAATAATAAGGTTGAGTGGTACTACTTAAGGAATTAAAGATATTAATTATTTTAAGCGATCGAATGCTAAAATAATTAATGGACGTGCGATATCTTAAATACGGGGATGCGTAATGTCTAGTGCTGACCGACTAGCCGGTAATAAAGGGGTAAGTCGACATTTATTCTCAGTGGCATGAATGAATGTTTATAAATTAATTTATATTACAGAACATAAGATAATTAATTATTTGAGGCCCATCTTTATTCGCTTGCATTTCATCCACATTTTGGCCCGTCCGGGCCGTAACTTGGAAAATCGGCAGCCACTATCCTCTGCTTTGGTAAGGATTAGATTCTCTTTATCTATAAGGATATTATTATATTTATGGGATATGCATGGATCTTTTCCTTATGAGATTATGGTAATGCATTATAAATATAAGGTAAGAGATAAGATCAAAGCTAATCCTTAATTATCTACACCATATTTTCGAGAATCCCATTGCTCTTGGGAGAGATTTTGAAAATCATATAGAGGAGTTAGGGTGATTTTTGTAGCATTCTCCATAGATTATCCTCACTAGATATTGGAGATTGGGCGGCAAGGGATCGATCCGGAAGATCAAAACACGCAGTATCGATCTGTTGGTCCGTCATCCCGACAAATTCAAGGTAAACGAGAAAACCCTACGTGTTGCGATTAATTATATAGGTGCATCTAGGAATATAATCAATGTATGGTGAATTAAACATCGAAGATAGATCCTCGGGAGAGGGTTAAATCGATTTCCTACAATTGGTATCGAGCACAGGATCGGTATCTTGGCTCTGTTGGATTAGTCACGTTTGATTATTAAATGTAATATATTATTGTTGGATCTTTCGTTCATAAGTGGCTCGTTTTAATTTTGTCGGTTTTGTTTTTCATCACGAGAAAATCCATGGTTAGATTAGATTTATTTTACGTAAATCTTATACGTAAAGAAAACGAAGGCGAAAGAGCGAAGAGCGAGGCGATGGGAGTTCATGTAGGAAGCGTATGTTAACCCTACGCCCGGATCCATCTTGGGTGTTTAATTCACCATACATTGATTATAAACCTAGCATCGTCTATATAATTAAATACGACATAGGGTTTTCGTGTTTACTTTGGATGCAGCGAGGTGGTTGAGCGGGATGAGCGGATCGAGCGGTCCGAGACTCGTGCTGACCTTGGGCTGTCCGGATGCCCAATCTCCAGCGTCGGTGAGGGCGATCTATGGAGAATACTAATCACCCTCAACCTAGGCTAATTTTGAGATTCACTCTCGTGAAGTGGCGAAATTTGCTCTCAATTATTAAGCATTAACCTGAGACTTTATCTCATACCTTATATTTATAATGCACTACCTTAATCCTATGGAATATTACCATAATCCTATATGGAATATTACCATAATCTATATGGAATATTACCATACTCTTAGAATTATTTCCATACTCTTGGGATTATTTCCATACTCTCGAATTATTACCATAATCTTATATGGAAAGGATCTATGCATATACCATAAATATAATTATATCCTTGTGGGATAAAGAGAATAAAATCTTTCCTTTGAGGAAGCAGTAGGGGCGCGATTTCTTCCGATTAGCTCACAGACTGGATGGGCCGGCCCGAGGATCAATCTGAGGAATAAAGATGGGCCTCAAATAAATTAATTATCTTATGTTCGGCCGAACATAAATTAATTTATAAACATTCGATCATGCCACTAGAGAAAGAATGTTGACTTACCCCTTTATTACAGTTGAGTCGAGACGCACTTAGACATTCTGAATCCCGTATTTAAGATATCGAGCGTCCATTAATCATTTATAGCAATCATTGCTTAAAGCGATTAATAACTTCATTTCCTTAAGTAGTACCACTCACCTTATTATTGTGCTTGAGCTAACTCAACTGCGGGGTTTAGTACAATAAACCTTTTGAGCTCCTTAGGGGCGTCATCGTCCTAGCGGATGCGGTGTTTCGATCTGAGATAACTGGCGTGACATCTGACGCCCCACGCACCAGATGCGGAGAATCTTGGGTTGGGAACATCTAACCCTCGCTCGCGGCCAAGTCAGTGATGGTCGACTCATACTCACCTAATACCTTATCGGGTTTAGATCATCGTAAGTCGCGAGATCTTGGTTGCTTCGCGGCGGTCGGAAAGAGAACTGCGTCTCGCGTGATCCTTGATCGTCGAGGCGTGCCGGCTGCATGAACAACCAACTAGTCAAGTCAGCTTCTATCTCCGCTGGCCTAAACTTCGTCGTCCTTAAGTCGTCTCGGTGTGGCTTTTATATCTCATTAAACGATCATCGAACCGTGATCTTCTACGCTGTATGATCTAACATATGAATAAGGGACGCGAGTATATGCAATCAGTATTCAATCGAGATGGGAGATTGTAATAGTGGTAACGAAACATTGTATCTACTCAACAGCTGCTTTCGATATCTAATCAACGATTCATCGGCAGAAGGTCATGCGTCGCGAACGGCAGCAGCGCTTGGCGCGCATGGCGCTTCGCGGACCGCACGCATGCGGCGGCGGTGGCGAGGCGGCAGGCGGCATGGCTCGGAAGCGGGGTGCGGGGCTCGGCGCTTGTGTCGCGGAGGCCTTGGCATCGCTGGCGGCCCGAGTCTGCGCTTCGGCAGCTACGTCGCGGTCGCGGCCGCCCGTGTCCGCTAGGCGGCGCGCATCAGCGTCGCCGCGTCTGACAGACGCCGCGTTTGTCGCGGATCCCGGCGGCGAGCGAGCTCGCGGTCGTGAGGACGACCGACGCGCCGGCCGTGGCGTGATGGTCGCCGCAGCGTGCTTTCGACGGTCGCGATCCCGAGGAACCTTGTGGTGCGAAAAGGGCGGCGGTAGTATCTTTGGGCCAGCGCATGGGCTGTTCCTAGCGCGGCCCGCGGCCATTCGACCCAAACTGGCCCGGACCCGATTTTCGGCGAATCGGTTTTGGCGAATCGGTCCGTGCCGTGCCGTGAGGCCCGTTTTCAAAGTTTGTGAAGATCGTGCTGCGATTCTATGTAATAGATTAGGCGGGAAAATCGGAGGTTCCACGGTGGGCCACGATGAGCGTTTTATTTTATTTTAATCGTTCATTGCGTATCGTGGATGTTTAAATTATCACGAAGCATGCTATGTATGTTTAAATTCGTGAACAAACATATTATATGTTTTCGTGATTGGATCGCATAGTAAGCATGCTAGGTTTATCGCGTTTTTCAAGCATAATTTAGAATTACTGCGAGCATGTTTTACATGTTGAGTTCTATAGAAAAGCATGCTAGGATTACGTGATCTGCATGGACAAACTTTTGAAACAAAAGACTAAGCAAGTAACTCGACATATTAATTTTCAAATTAAAATATCAAGACCTCCACTTTTGATCTCTAAACAAGTGATACATGCTTTGTGAGTGGCGATCACACACGGCTTGCTTGCTTTTGCTTATCATAAGTTTGTTAGATGAGATTTCTAAATAAAACATTTTAAATCTATTGAGAGTGGGAGTTTCGTGTAAACATCCACAGCGTGAACTTGCATGTGCGATTTTCATAAGTTCTCTAGAGATGGATATAAAATGAGATAACAAATGAATTTGGATTGAGCGGTATGGTCTAGTGAGTATGCGATTCTAAGAATTCATTTTACTGCTGTTAAAATTGTGGTCATTACTTAGACATCACCTCGAGTACAACTTCCGTGAAGTCCCTTCTTAGATAGTGATGTGGTCTAGTAGGTCCAATCATTAATTTCATTTGTCATTAGGATAAGTTGACATGGATTGAAATTTAAGCGACTAAAGGTATATTTTAGTGCAGTCGGGGGTTCGTGTGTAGCGTCCACACGCGTGGCTTGCGTATGGAATTCCTTGGGCGATTGGAGGTTTCAATTAATATTGTTTTATCAAAAGGTTACAATATTATTGTTAATAATGTATGTGATCGTATGCTTATGTGTTTTACATTATCCTTTAGATATGTCTCTTACCGATTATCAATATGCTGCTTTAAAATCCCTTATCGGTCCGAATTTTATCAGTGGAAGCGAAACATGGAATATGTTCTTATCATTGAAGAACACGTGTTTGTTCTCACTACTCCTAAACCCGATGCCTCTATCGGCGTCGACTAATGAGCGGTCAGCGGACTTTGGCATAAGTCGAACAATATGGCCAAATGCTATATGATGACTACTATGTCAAAGAACTTGCGGTGCGACATCGATCGATGGTGAGCGTGGCGAAATATGGTCAAGTCTCGAGGTAAGTTTGGGCGATCGGATCGAACGATCATTTCATACAATAAGAGAAATCTTGGCGTGTAAGATGGAAGAAGGAAGTTCGGTCCATGAACATGTCTCCCATGACTCGTCTCATGGATAGCCTTGATCGGTTGGGAGGAGGTATTGTGGTGACGAGGTCGATATCATCCTCAACACATCGCCCAAGTCTTTGAGAATTTTCGTGAATGTGATCATGAGCAAGACCGAGTATACATTTAGTCGGTTGCTTAATGATCTAAGTGGGCTGCGGAAGGAGTTATTGGCAAAGGAGCACATGTCCTTGCTAGCACGTCTAGGGGCCCAAATTTTCCGTTGCAAAATGGAAAAGAAAAGGGCACCAAAGGTGGCGAGCAAGGAAATAGTGGGAGCAAGAACATGAGCGCCAGGAGGCAAAGAAGCCAAAGGAGAGGCAGTGCTTCAATCTGCGCAAGGCGGGCATTGGAAGGCAGTGCCCTATGCTCGAGGCTCAGTGCGCCATTGCTTTAATAATGGAAACATGTTTAGCGACTTGTTCTACTCGTTCATGGGTAGTAGACATGGGTCGTTGATCATGTTTGTTACACCTTCGGGGGTTCTAGCAGACAAGGGAGCTGCATGATGGCGAGATAACGATCTCTGTGACACGCAGCGAAAGTCGAGCCGTTGTAGTCGGAGATGTTACTTTATGTTTTGATAAACAGTTTAGTATTGAAAGATGTTTTATATGTGTGCGTTTTCGTGGAACCTTGTTCTGTTTGAAATGTTTATTCATGGATATTCATTATTTTTGATAGTGGTGTTTCTATCATAAGAAATGACGAAGTTATCGTGTTGGCACATTATATAATTAACTTTATCTGATCTATGCAAACATAATACTATAACTATGTTGCATCGTCTACAAACGCCAAAAGAAAGTTTTATTATGAGATGACACCACATTTCTCACGGCATCTTAGATTAGGTCACATCAATCTAAATAGGATCAAGGCGGCTAAGAATGGGCGTTGGGTGATCTCACAGTTACTCAGTTCCCGATCTGCGAATCTGTATAGAAAATGAATGTCGACGGACCATAGCGAAGGGTTATAGAGCGAAAGAAGTGTTGGAGCTAGTCCATTCGACACATGTGGACCTATGTTAACACAAGCTCGTGGAGGTACAAGTATTTTGTCACTTTCATTGGCGATTACTCGAGTGCGGATACGTATACTAACGCGCATGATGCGAATGCTTTGAAAATTGAAAGAGTTTAAAGGCGGAGTGGAGCGAAGCTTGGTAAGAATCAAGTCGCTGCGGTGCGATCGCGGTGGCGAATACCTCGATGTGAGTTTATGGACTATTTGGTGAAGTGTGGGATTACCTCATTCATTACTGCGGCACACCACAACAAAATGGTGTGTCGGAGGCGAAGAAATAGGAATCTTTTAGAAATGGTTAGATGGATGATTGGTTATGCAACATTGCCTATTCGTTACGGGGTATGCCTTAGAAGCGACGGCATACTTGCTAAATCTAGTACCATCAAGTCGATCGAAAGACCGCTTTCGAGTTGTGGTTTGGTATGAAACTGGTTTAAACCACATAAGGATATGGGGCGATCCGGCACATGTCTTTGAACAAAGAGCGACAAGTTGGAGGCTAGATCCGATGAAATTTGTTTATTGGCTATCCTAGAGGACGAAAGGTGGTTTATTCTATAGTCTAAGGATCGAGAGGTCATTATTAGCACTAATGCGATTCTTAGAAGAGGATTATATAACAAACCATAAATCCAGTTGAAATCATTCTTGGGAATTGAAGATGATCGTATTCCACCACCGATTAAGCGAAAAGTGCGAGATATCGTGTCTAGTGGGAGGGATCGACACGGATACTTCAAATTGAAGTGGGTGGAGTTCCTTTGGAGATACCGGCGTCAGATGGCTCACTATCCGATAAGTTGTGCAGATAAAGAACCGCAAGTTATTGCTTGTACACCGTTGCCATTGTGCGGTGGTGCCTCGTCGTAGTGGGAGGTTGTTCGTCAACCCGAGCGATTTATGTTCGTGGGTGAATCTTGATTTAGTCCCGGAAGCGGCGGGCAATAATCGACCCATGGACATACTGCGACGATACAAGACATTGATGCAAGATCGTGGCCGCTATGGACTTAGAAATTGAGTCCATACTGACTATGGATGTATACAAAGACACCTCTACGGATGGCGAAAGCCATAGGTAGTAAGTGGGTATACAAGAGGAAGAGATTGAGATGGAAGGTTTCGGCTTTTAAAGCCGAGCTTGTGAAAGGTACATTGATTGAGGGCATCGATTTCGATGAGACCTTTTACTTTGTAGCAATGCTCAAGTCCGTGAATTCTTACGCCATAGCATGACCAGCACCTTGAGGTTTGGCAAATGGATGTGAAATCGCTTTTCTAACGGTTACTTTGAGGAAGGTAGAGACATCTATATGCATCGGCAGAAGGTTATGTGGTGAAGGGTGAAGAGCATATAGTATCAAGCTTAAGAAGTCCATTTATGGGCAAGCAAACCTCACGATCACGGAACTTACGCTTTGGAGGTGGTAAAGTCCTATGGATTTACCAGTTGCCTAGTGAGAGTTGTGTGTATCGTTTAGATGTCAGCGGTGATGTGGTATTTCTTGCACTTTATGTAGATGACATTCTTCTAGTTGGCAACAATGTGAAGTTGTTATCGGACATAAAAATTTGGTTATCCGATCGGTTTCAAATGAAAGACTTAGGAGATGCGTACGTTCTTGGGATCAAGTTTTCTGAGATCGCAAGAGAAAAATGTTGAGCTTATCTCGGGCGTCTTACATTGATCTTGTGATTACTCGTTTTAGTATGCACGGACGGCGAAAGGATTGCTACCTTTCGGACATGGCGTTCCTTTATCTAAGGGCGATCACCTATGACTGCAAATGAGATAGAGAAATGAGACAAGTTCCTGCGCTTCCATGTGGGAAGTCTCATGTCGCAATGCTTATGTACGAGCCCAATATCTGCTATGCGGTGAGCATAGTAACGATATCGATCTAACCTGGACAAGCTCATTGGACTGCGATAAAGCATATACTCAAGTACCTAAAAGGACTCGAGATTATAAAATTTGGTTTACCATGCGAGATATTCTAATGCCTTTGGGTTATCTGATTTCGGTTCCAATCGTAGTGATGAGAAAAAGTCTACCTCGGTATGTGTTTACCTTGGGAGGTGGGCTGTATCTGGCGGTGCAAGCGGCGATGCATTGCGGACTCTACCATGGAAGCCGAATATGTAGCCGCTTGAGGGGCTAAGGAGGTGTATGGTTCAAGAACTACCTCATGGATCTAGTTGTGGTACTGGTTTGCCCAAGAGTATCATAGTTTCTTGTGATAACTCGGTGCGATGTGCAAACTCTTAGGAACCACGGACCCACAGGCGACCAAACACATAGAGAAAGTACCATGTCATCTGAGAAATCGTGAGATAAGGGCGTCTGATTGAAAAGATTGATCTGACGGATAACCTAGCGGATCCATTCACAAGAGCTGCGCAAAAGTCTATGACGGACACGTTAGAGGACTTGGTTTGCGCATGATGGCACCCACTTAGAAAAAACTTTGTATAAGTGGGAGAAGCAAAGTGATGGTTTTGTTTGTAATAGCTAGTAGAGACACATTGTATACTAAAGTTTGCTTTAGTATAAGTGGGAGATTGTTGGATTTGTATCTTGGCGGTTTTGGTTGAGCTTGTATACAATGTTTTCTCGTTACCACTATTACAATCTCTATCTGAATTGATTACTTGATTGCACATATCATGTTCCCTTATCTCATATATAAGTTAGATCATACGATTGTGTAGAAGATCACGAGAAGTGCATGTATGATTGGTCGAGCAATGAGATATAAAAGAATCGGTGAGACAACTTGAGGACGAGTTGTCGGTATATCTTCAGTATAGATGAAGTGACTTGACTTGGTTGCTTGTCTATCTGGTACGTCTCGGCGTATTGATGGATCACGCGTGAGATGAGTTCTTCTATCGACCGTCGTGAAGAACCTAGATCTCGGTGACTTACGATGATCTAAACCTCGATAAGGTATTAGGTGAGTATGAGTTCTTGACCATCACTTTGACTTGTTTTGGGTGAGGGTTATATGTTCTAACTTGATATTCTCAAGTATCTTGGGTGGTAGCGGTGCTTGTATGTCATGCTAGTTATCGCATCAGAGTCACCGTATCCGTTTAGGATGATGGCGTCCCTTAAGGAGCTCAAAGGTTTATTGTACTAAACCTGCAGGTTGAGTTAGCTCGAGAACAATAATAAGGTTGAGTGGTACTACTTAAGGAATTAAAGATATTAATTATTTTAAGCAGTCATAATGCTCTAAATAATTAATGGACGTGCGATATCTTAAATACGAGGATTCGTAATGTCTAAGTGCAAGCCCGACTCACCTTCGGTAATAAAGGGGTAAGTCAGCATTTATTCTCTAGTGGCATGAATGAATGTTTATAAATTAATTTATGTTAAAGCGAAACATAAGATAATTAATTTATTTGAGACCCATCTTTATTCCTTGCATTTGATCCTTGGGCTGGCCCATCCAGGCCCGTAGCTTGGAGAAAATCGGCGCCCCTATCCTCTCTTTGGTAAGGATTTGATTCTCTTTATCCTATAAGGATATTATTATATTTATGGGATATGCATGGATCTTTTCCTTATGGGATTATGGTAATGCATTATAAATATAAGGTAAGAGATAAGATCAAAGCTAATCCTTAATTATCCTACACCATATTTTCGAGAATCTCATTGCTCTTGGGAGAGATTTTCGAAAATCATATAGAGGGCTAGGGTGATTTTTTGTAGCATTCTCCATAGATTATCCTCACTCGATATTGGAGATTGGGCAACCGGGATACAGTCCAGAAGATCAAAGCATGAGTCTCGATCCGTTCGTCCCGATCATCCCCGACAGATTCAAAGGTAAACACAAGAAAACCCCTACGTGTTGTAATTAATTATATAGGTGCATGCTAGGAATATAATCAATGTATGGTGAATTAAACATCGAAGATAGATCCCGGGAGAGGTTAAAATCGATTTTCCCTACGGTGAGCGATAAGTATAGGGTCGATCCACGAGGAGTTGGTGTAGCAATCTCGATGTCACGATGTTACTTAAAAGGAATGAGTGGTGTAATTATCTTGATCACTATAGGTAGACTAAAATAACTGAAACGAACTAAAGGGAATATCAAATAATAAGACAAGTCTGGCTTGGGCAACAACCGTGAAGGCGATTAACACTCGGTCATAGGTGCAAAGGTTTTATCTACATGACATGCATCAACCGGTTGTAAGAGACATACGTCGTGACCCGTTGTCATCGTCACGCCCACGACGCACCCTCCAAATCTATCCTTTCGTGTAAAGAAATGCGAGGGGCGCCTGTATGCAAACTATCTAACTTTGTAATGCCCACGCACGAGGACACCTCGGTACATGCAAGCTACGGTGGCGTTATGATCTAGATGGACCCGATATTGGCAAAGGCGACTTCTAGGACTACTCCAACTTGCCCACACGGTCGTACTATTTGGGGTGCGGACACCACACCTTAATCCAATTATTACTTGCAACCCTCCCTTACCCACTATGTTATTTGCAACTAACACACCGAGTTTGGTTAAGTTATATATTGCTCGGGACCTAGTGTTTCGGGAACACACGCATGCAGATCATAATGCCCTACTTAGACCTCTCGAGTTATATTAATCATGCTTCACTTAGTTATGCCCAAACCAGAATAAAGACTTAGCCAGACATAAAATAAACAAACATGCAATAGTAAATTGAGACCATCATAAAATGGAAACAACTTACTATTACTTGAATGGAATAAACGGCAAGCCCAAAGTGCCGCGCCAAAACATATGAAAAGCAAATATAAAGTGTTTGCCAGAAGGACTTAATGTATGTGGTGGTGATCTTGATGATGATAATCGAAGATGTGAGAGTCGGGGCTATGATCTATGATACGCACAAGTCGCGTATTCATCCTATATTTATAGGTCGAGAGAGGTTGACGGTGGTAATGGCCCATGGGTGGATCATCCGTTAGGGTTTCCGTGTTGATCAGCGTTGTTTCGCCAAGACGGTTTGGTGATCTCTCCGGATTTTATGGGATTTGGCTGGCCGCGCATCCTTTCCGGTTTAGCGAGATTCATCCCTATCCTGCGTATCTTGCCCATCGCTTCTCTCTCTCTCTGTCTTCTCTTTGCCCATCGTCTCTCTTCTTCTTCCTTTTTGCCCAGCGTCTCTCTTCTTCTTCCTTCTTCACTTGCGCTTGCCCATCATTACACTCTGTGTGCCCATTTCGCCTCTGCGCACCCTGCAGACAAAGTGTCCTCCCGGACACAAAACACAAACAAGAAAGACACAAAAGACTCGATCTAGACCTAGATAAGACCACGAAAAAGAGCACAAAACTTGGGCTCGTCACACGCACACACTTTAAACATGCTTGTCCTCAAGCATGCACGCATGTTTGCCCAAGACAACAGAAGAAAGAAAAGACATAAAGAAAAAACACAAAAGGTTAGCACATCTCCACGAGCGGGTTATCTCGGCCAATATAAGCTCATTGGAACAAGCCAGTGATTCAAGAGAACTCAATTCAAGCAACGACCATCAAACAAGTCAAAATACAAATTTGAGCATATTGGGCATTTTCCTTACCAACACTCTGCACTCTTGTGTATAGGCTAGTGTATACGCTCAGGACAACTGTCATTTCGACTATGTTATAGGCTTGCGCACCCTCTACCATCTCCACCGTTTCGACAAAGTTTTAAACATTCATCCTTAGGTCTTCTATTTGGCGTAATGTGGCTTAAGACATAGGTGGAGATTTTTGAACGAGGTAGGGTCATCATGGACTTAGGATTGAGGAAGTTGTTTTTGACTTCCATGGATTTCCTTTAGCCTTCTTTACGGGCCTCGGCACAAACATCTTAGGACTTCGTCAATATATATTCTTTTATTTTAAGTACTTCATTTTCTTTCAATTACGGGTACCTTCTTTATATTGGGCATTTGCCCATTTCTTTGAAATTTGGGTAACCCTTTGTTTCTTGTCCATCACGAGGCTCTTTTTTCCTTTTTGTTCGCTCTTTCTCTTCTATTAGCTCCTAAGTCCAATTGATCGGGTAGGCTTTTTTCCGTGCTAATTTAAGTGAGTGAAAGAAATTATCAAACTCAAGGGGGCTGAACGAGGGATTAACAATAGGTAGGACATTTTTGGCTCAGTGGGCTGATTGAAAGAAAAAATGCCTAAGTCATCTAAATGTTTTAGCTAAGTCAATAAGGCCTCGACATAAGAGTGCACGCAAGTTCTAGCAAAAGCCTAGTGAAGATGTCAATTATCACACAAGAAAGGAAACTGTGTTGATCGAGATACAAGTTTAAGCTCAAAACTCACCATGTGTGCTCAAATTCAATTCGCCATCCTTATTTACATACGGTCATGCTCAAAACAGAACTCCTAAAATTACCAGCATAATTCACAACAAGTAAAATACAGGTCAATCAATCCCACCAATTTCAATATGGCAACCGACACACAAAAAACGAGAACCCTCCCTTCCTCACACACTTTGCGTTGAGCAAAGTGGGTAAACAAGGAGGAACACAAACAACAAACAGCGGGCGACATGAGCAAGGTGGCGGTCCCCTACTCACACACTTTGCCTGGGAAAGTGGGTCAAAGTGAGACCGACTCTCTTAACTCAAACAAAAGCAGAGCAGACGCAACCCTCCACTCACACACTTTGCCTTTGCTTGAGCAAAGTGGGTGAGGAAGGGTTGACCTAACAACAACAAAACAAAACAAAAGCAAAACAAAAACAAAAAAAAACAAAACAAAAGGGAGGACAAAAGGTCGAGGGGCGGATACAGAATCCAGTGTGGGCAAAAATGACGAGGGCATCATGGGTCGCTTTCATTGTTCCTCCATCACAGTCAAGCGGGCTTTAATGTCCTCATCCTCCTGCTGGCTATCTCCGACTCTCTTCCGGCCGACTGGTAGATCGTGAGGCTGTCAGTCATCGGGGTTGGCTCAGTGAACAACGGTCGGCCGTCTGGTCATAGTAGATGTCCTTCATTCGCTCCAAGCATAGCTATATCAATATCTGACTCGGGCTCTGCTTCCGGTCGGTATTTGCTTCGTCCGTACCTTGACTTTGTGGCGAAGACGGTCGCCAAAGGGCGAGAGATTCTACGCTTGGGATGAGTCGGATGTCCTTGAAATGGGCAGCAGCGAATGTGGCAAAATTCACCATGTGGCCATGCTCCATGCACCACAAAATGAATAGCTCTTGTTGGAAGACGGAGTTGCTGCTGTCCACCTTCCCAAAAAATTGTAGGACGGGAGGCGATGGCACATCCGCGGTGTGTTGTTCTTGACTCATTGCCGCTGCGTATCGACTTGAATGTAGTGCCTGGACCAATCGTCGCCCATTTTCATTCCATTCCTCCACGGTGTGCTCGGTATGAAAGTGAAGGCCTCGCTTGTATTCCGTGGTCTTCGTCTCAAAACTTCATCATGCCCAAGATGCAATTGAAGTCGTTCGGGGAGAGCGAGCTACGCCCATCGCCTAAATTTTATGCAATCCGTGGTCGACCACCTTGCACGGGTTTTTACTTGAGAGTTTGAATAAACTCCCGCCGGTGATGTATAATTGTCTGGCCATTCCAAACACGCCCATCCAATCCTTGCAATCTTCCTCACTTCATTTTTCACCCGAGGCTGTCCAAAACCTCCATATCAGCGTCTTGGGCTTCACAATGCCCTCGTTGGCGATCCGGTGGATGAACTTGGGTGGCTATCCGTGGTCGAAGCGACTTTCCTTTTTCGGAGGGTGTTGCCATCTTGGCAAGGTACCGTGGGTTCTCTTCGAGATGGTGCGGAACTTCCGACGAGGCTTCCTTTCGTGGTGGTGGTGCCTCGGAATCCTTCTCGTGAGGTCTCTTCCTTCCTCATCTTTATCTTTTCTCTGGTAGGTTCTGCTCTTGACCTTCGCCCGAGGTGGACTCCTCTGTCTCCTCGGGAGTCTCCTCTCTTACCGTCGTTGGAGTGGCCTTTTCGTGGAACGCATTGGCCTTCTTCTTCTTGGGTTTCACCGTCGTCTCTCTGGGTGGTTCCTCCTGCATCTCCGTTGTGGGTGCGGGTACCGTCTCCTCGATTATCTTCTCCAAATCTTTAGAGTTAACTGGAGATGGGCTCTTGGGCATCTCGGTCGTGGCAGGGGTTTCAGAGGGCGAGGCCATCGTGGTGGTTTCCTTTTGCTCGGAGGAGTCGAAGATTTTGTGGTATTTTGGCTCGGGTTTCTGGTGCTCATTTTGAAAACTTCTTTAAGGGTCGGTGAGAGAGAGAGAAGTTACTGAGTTGAGGCGGCGTGGGGGTTAATGATGGAGTGGCGAGATATAGGGGCGTTCGTCCTTTCTTGATAACCGCCGCAACTTGTTCCGAACTTACCCTCTTGCCACGGAGAAAGTATAGCGTCTCAACTTGCCCTCTTCGATCATGATCACAACTGTTCCTGTAGATTTACCAACACAACACCACACGCAAAACGGAGGCAAAGCCAACAAAACCAAAAAGAAAACAACAAAGAAAGCAAATAAAATACGGGTTGCCTCACGGTCGGTATATGGTTATCGTTGTGGCTCGACCAGATTTCTTCATTATTCTTCCCCGTCGGGGGCTTGCACTTGATGCAGTTCCCCTGGATCCATCTCGTGATGCCCATAGTAAGCCTTCAGACGCTGTCCATTGACCTTGAAGGTCTTCCTTGTCTTCAGGTCTACGACCTCGACAGCTCCATTCGGAAATTGAATTTTGACTTCATATGGTCCGCACCACTTGCTTGTTAGCTTGCCCGACATCAATTTAAATTGAGACTGGTATAAAAGCACCAATTGCCCTTGCTCGAATGCCTTGGCTTTGATAAGACGGTCGTGTGCCTTCTTTAATCTTTCTTTGTACAGAACAACATTGTCATAGGCCTCTAGCCTTATCTCCTCTAGCTCTTGAAGTTGAAGTTTTCTAGCTTGGCCATCACGGTCCCAATCGAAGTTGAGCTTGTTTACTGCCCAAAATGCCTTGTGCTCTAGTTCTACTGGTAAGTGACATCTTGCCAAACATAATTGATGCGGTGACATGCCCAGGGGTCTTGTATGCGATTCAGTATGCCCATAGCGTCGTCAAGGCGAGTGCTCCATCCTTACACATGGGTTCCACTACCTTCCTCAATATGGTCTTGATGATTCTATTGGACAACTCCGCTTGACCATTGGCCTTCGGATGGTAGGCTGTGGTTACCCGATGGGTTACACCGTACTTTTCGAATAATTTCGCAATAGTGGTGTTGCAATCGTTCCTGATCGGCGATAATTGCCTTGGGCACATCGAACTGTTGAATATATTAGCTTTGAGAAAAAGCGAAACCACCTTTGAGTCATTGGTGGCACTTGCCTTGGCCTCAACCCATTTCGAAACATAGTCCACTGCAAGCAGGATGTACGCGTTTCCCCTTGAGCTCGGTAATGGTCCCATAAAGTCCATCCCCCATACATCAAAGATTTCGACAGGGAGGATAGGTATCATGGGCATCTCATTTCTCCTTGTGATATTTCCTTCCTGTTGACACTCCTTACATTGCTTACATAGCTCATAAGCATCCTTGAATATCGTGGGCCAGAAGAATCCGCTATCTAACACCTTCCTCGCTGTTCTCTTGTGCCCAAAGTGACCTCCACATTCTTTGGAGTGGTAGTGATTCAGAATATCTTTGATCTCATTTTCGGGCACACACCGTCGTAGGACTTGGTCGGCACACTTTCTCCATAAGTAGGGATCATCCCATATGTAAGTGTGACAGTCTGCCTTGATCTTGTTTCTTTGATACGTAGTGAGCCCAAGAGGGAGTTCTCCAGTGGTTTTGTAATTCACCAAGTCTGCATACCATGGTTCGAACTCCGTCGTGCCCTGAATGAAGTACAGATGTTCTTCAGGGAAGGTCTCTGCAATGGGCACCGGGTCTTCCCCCTTCAGAATCCTACTCAAATGGTCGGCCAAAAGGTTTTGTGCTCCACTCTTGTCTTTGATTTCTACATCGAACTCTTGGAGAAGCAAGATCCATCGATCGATCGTGGTTTGACTCTTCTTGGCCATCGGTATCTCGAGGCGGTGTGATCGGTGTAGACGATTGTCTTGGCCCGATAAGGTATGATCGAAATTTTCAAAGGCAAAGACGACCGCCAACAGCTCTTTCTCGGTTGTCTTTGTGGTTGCATTGGGTGGCATTGAGAGTTCTCGAGGCATAGTATATAGCATGACTTTCCTTTCCTCTTCGTTGTCCCAAGGCGGCTCCCACAACAGCATACCACATTACATCGCATAACTTCAAACGGTATGCCCCAATTTGGGGTGGATGATTGTGCTAAGATTAAGTTATTCTTGAGTATCAAAAGCCATCTTACACTCTCCATTGAATTCCCATGGTATATCATTACGGAGTAGTCGTGTCATAGGGTGGGCGATCTTCATAAAGTCCTTCACAAATCTTCTGTAGAATCCAGTGCCCAGGAAACCTCGCGCTTGCTTCCTTCAAAGTCGGATAGGGCAATTTGGCGATGATCTCTACTTTAGCTCTATCTACTTCTATCCTCTTCGGATACCACGTGCCCGAGAACAATCCTTCTTATACCATGAAATGACATTTCTCATAATTAAGGATCAAATTCTTTTCGACACATCTAGAAGAACTATCTCCAAATTAAATCAAGCACTCATCGAATGATTCCCCATAGGCGGTAAAGTCGTCCATAAAGACCTCAATGCATTTCTCCAATAGGTGCGAGAAGATGCTCATCATACATCATTGAAATGTCACGGGCATTACACAAGCCGAAAGGCATTCTTACGTAGGCAAATGTCACGAATGGGCATGTGAAAGTAGTTTTATCACGATCACCTTGGGCAACCACGATCCGCATGTGGCAGTATCCGTCTAAAAAAAAAGAATTTGTTTCCATTAACCTTTCCAAAGATCTCGTCAATGAAGGTAATGGGAAGTGATCTTTCGGGTTACCATGTTGAGCTTCGATAGTCGATACACATTCTCCAACTTTGTTTGGAGTCTCGTTGGGATCATTCTCCTTTCTCGTTTTCACTACCGAATGCACGACTTCTTGGGCACGGCGTGTCTTGGGCTGACCCATTCTTTATCGTCTGGGGTATATGATGCCCAAGTCGAGAAGCTTCAAGATCTCCTTCATGACTACCTCCTTCATAGTTGGGTTCAACTTTCTTTGTTGATCGCGTGCGGTTTAACTTCTTCCATTAGAATATTGTGAACATATAGATGGGTGATGCCCTTGATGTCCGCCAATGTCCATCCAATAGCTTCCTTGTATTGCCCAATAACATTCTTCATGACTTCATCTTGATTCGGATGAGTTTAGCATTGATGATCACAGCGGTGTCGTCCTTCCTAGAAATATATACTTGAGTGGTGAGGGCGAGTCTTTAGCTCGAGTTTGGGTGCTCTCATAAGGGATGGAGCGAGCTTTTCTTCTTCCTTCGACTTGGGCATGTTTTGGTATATTGACCACTTGAGTCCCTCGGGCTCGCTCTCATAAATAAGCGGGGCCTCCGACATTGTCCATAAAATTTGTTTCTTCGTGAGCGTCTTCTCCTTAAGCCCACTTTGAATGGCTGCATCTAGAGGATCTTGCAAACCTATCTCGGCGGGATGTCTCCCCCCATGGGTTCAATGTGATCGATGAATTCCACCACTTCAATATCAATCGGATGCTCCATGGCCTTGAAGATGTTGAAGGTCACCGTCTCACCGTCAATTCACATGATAACTTGCCGTGTCGCAATCAATCCACAGTTCGGCTGTCTTCATGAATGGTCGACCCAATAACATAGCGAGGATTTGTTACCCATCGTGCCCATATCCGAGCGTGAAGTCCACCGGAAATATGAGTTCCTCCACTTTGACCAATCGTCTTGATGATTCCTTCGGATGAGCGTTAGACCGGTCTGCTAATTGGATACCCACTCGTGTTGGCTTCAGGGTTCCCACTTTTAACTCGTTAAACATTGACAAGGGCATGATGTTTATCGACGCCCCCAAATCCAGCATGGCCCTTTCGATCCTCGTATTGCCTATTACGCAGGGAATGAAAAACATCCCTAGATCTCCACACTTCTCGGGCAATTTCCGCTGTAGGACTGCGGATACATTTTCTCCCACTTGGAATTTTACATCATCTTTGTATTTCACCTTTCTCGTGCACAATTCTTTCATGAACTTTACCCACTTCGGCATCGTGCCCAGAGCAGTGATGAGCGGTATATTAATTTCCACCTTCTGAAACACGCGATACATCTCTCATTTCTTCCTCTCTCGGTTCTTGGCAATCTGCACGAAAGGAGGTAAAACCTTAGGATTAAGTTTGACATAGGTTGGCTCAATGATTGCCTCTTCTTTTTCCGTCTTTTTCTTGGGCAGTTCCACATGATCATCGTCGTCTTGACCAATATGTTCCGTGAGATCTTCTAATTCGGTATGGCTGCATCGTCTTTAGGCATGAAAACTTTTACGGCGCTTTCTTCCCGCTTCTCGAGGCTACTGGCGTTAAGTTGGGCTAGCTCATTTACCTCTACTGAGGAGGTAAATTTCCTTCTTCTTCTCGAGGCGCGTTACGGCGACCGTCAATTGGGAAACTTGGTTCCCAAGGCTCGGAGGCTCCCTTGTCTCGACCTTGAATTTCTCGTTCTCTTGTTGAGCCTTCACATTCTCTCGTGCCATAGTATGCACAAGTTCGTCCAACGATGGCCCACCGCTTTAGTCACGCCGATTATTCTGTATTCTTGTTGTTGTCCTACCCTCCGCTTCTTGTTGTTGTTGTCCTGCCCCTTGCTAGTTGTTAGACCATCTAAAATTTTCATGGTTCCTCCATCCTGGGTTGTAGGTTTGGGAGTTTGTATCATATCTCCTCTGCTCGTATTGCCCATTACCATTTTGACCTTGCATTGACTTCTTCTTCTTCGGTGTGGGACATTGATCCGTGTGATGTGTCACGGCAGCAGATTTGGCAAACTTTAGCTTTCTTTTGCCACAGCCTGTGTTGGTTATGAACTTGTCGAACAGTTGCAAAGTTTATCGACTTGGTCTCCATGGTTGAAGAAGTAGCGGCTTGCCTCGGAACTTCTCCTCCTTCGTCTCTGTTTTCTTGACCATCTCGCCCATGATCTAAAGGCCTCACTGGGAACTTTATTCATTATTGATCCTCCACAAGCTGCATTCACCCAAATTTTCTCACTTGCCTTAACCCGACCATGAAATATTGGATTAGATCATGGTGCGGAATTTGATGTTGAGGCATTTCGCTGCATTGTTTAAATCTTCCCAATAATCATAAAGGTTCCCTCGTGCCCATTTTGATCTTGCTTATCCTTTTCCTCATGTTACGAATGCGGCGGCGGAAAGTACTTCTCGAGGAACTTACAGTACGATTGTGCCCAAGTGGTCACACTTCGCGTGGGCAAGGTGTAGAGTCATTCTCTTGCTCCATCATGCGAGAGAGGAATGATACTAATCTCACATACTCTCCAAGGTTTTCATTGGTGCGGATAGTCCCACACGCCATCTCGAAGTCTTGTAAATGTCTTTGTGGATCCTCCCGGGCATGTCATCTTGAATGCGGGAGGATGCGGATGAAGAATGCTTTATCTCCCGGTGGCCATTGATCGCGGGCAAAGTGATGCCCGTTGGCCTCGAGTTCGGTTGTTGGGAACACCATTTCCCTCAATGTTCGCTCAACTTGCGGTTGTTCACCCATCGTATTTCCCTCGGGTTCTCTTACGTATTAGCGCCTTGCAGTTTGTTGTGCCCTCCGTACTGCTGCTCTCCTCCGCCTTGCATGCTTTTCGATCTCAGGATCGTACAAAAGTCCTCCGTTCTCTCCTGCAAGGTTAGGTCGTAGCATACAATAAAGAAAGCAATATAATCACAAGAAATAGAGATTACTACTGGAATGCGCAACTCCCGACAGCGCCAATTTTAACATCTTGTCGTTTAGCGTTCAAAATAAATTTATAACCTATTGCCCATCACGGTAGCCGATAAGTATAGGTCGATCCACGAGGAGTTGGTGTAGCAATCTACGTAGGGAAAAACTATGTTTAGCCTCTCCGATGATCTATCTTGGATGTTTAATCCACCATACATTGATTATATTCCTAGCATGCGTCTATATAATTAATTGCAACACGTTGGGGTTTTCGTGTTTACCTTTGAATCATCGGGGATGAGCGGATCAAGACTCGTGCTTTGATCTTACGGATCGTATCCGGTTGCCCAATCTCCAACGTCGGTGAGGACGATCTATGGAGAATGCTACAGAAAATCACCCTCTATCCTCTCTACACTTTTTCAAAAATTCTCTCCCAAGAACAATGGGAGTCTCGAAAATTATGATGATGATTATTAATCATTCATGTAGATTTAATCTCTTACCTCATATTTATAATGCATTACCATAATCCTATATGGAAATTACCATAATCCCATATGGAAATTACCATAATCCCATATGGAAAGGATTATTACCATAATCTTATATGGAAAGGATCTATGCATATCCCATAAATATAATAATATCCTTTTAGGATAAAGAGAATCAAATCATTACCTTGTAGAGAGAGAGGGGCGCCGATTTCCATACTTAGCTACGGGCCTTGATGGGCCAGCCCAGGGATCAAATGCAAGGAATAAAGATGGGCCTCAAATAAATTAATTATCTTATGTTCAGCCCATAACATAAATTAATTTATAAACATTTATTCATGCCACTAGAGAATAAATGTTGACTTACCCTTTATTACCGAAGTTGAGTCGGGCTTGCACTTAGACATTAGGAATCCCGTATTTAAGATATCGAACGTCCATTAATTATTTATAGCATTCTGACTGCTTAAAATAATTAATATCTTTAATTCCTTAAGTAGTACCACTCAACCTTATTATTGTACTTGAGCTAACTCAACTGCGGGGTTTAGTACAATAAACCTTTGAGCTCCTTAAGGGGCGTCATCATCCTTAACGGATACGGTGACTCGTCTGATAACTAGCATGACATACAAGCCTTGCCACCACCCAAGATCACGGAGAATATTGGGTTAGAACATATAACCCTCACCCATAACAAGTCAAAGTGATGGTCAGCAACTCATACTCATCTAATACCTTATCGAGATTTAGATCATCTTAAGTCACCGAGATCTAGGTTCTTCACTACGGTCAGATAGAAGAACTCATCTCACTGTGATCCTTCAATATGTCAAAGACGTACCAGCATAGACAAGCAACTAAGTCAAGTCACTTCTTATCTATACTGCAGCCTACACCGACAACTCGTCCTCAAGTTGTCTCAGCTGTGAAACTTTTTATATCTCATTAAGCTTGACCAATCATACGGACTTACGTGATCTTCTACACACCGTATGATCTAACTTATATATGAGATAAGGGACACGATATATGCAATCAAGTATTCAATTCGGATAGGAGATTGTAATAGTGGTAATAGGAAACATTGTATACAAGCTCAACCAAAGCGCTTTGATATACAAATCCAACAATCTCGATGTCACGATGTTACTTAAAAGGAATGAGAGTGGTGTAATTATCTTGATCACTATAGGTAGACTAAAATAACACGAAGCGAACTAAAGGGAATATCAAATAATAAGGCAGTGCGGATTGGGCAACAACTTCTTGAAGACGATTAACACTCGGTCATAGGTGCAAAGGTTTTCTCTACATTACATGCATCAACCAGTTATAAGAGACATACGTCGTGACCCCGTTGTCACGCGTCACGCCCACGACGCACCCCTCCAAATCTATCCTTTCTGTGTAAAGAAATGCAAGGGGCACCCTATGCAAACTATCTAACCCGTAATGCCCACGCACGAGGACACCTCAGTAAATGCAAGCCTACAGGCAGCGTTATGATCTAGATGGACCCGGTATTGGCAAAGGCAGCTGCTAGGACTACTCGAACTCGCCCACACCAGTCGTACTATTTGGGGTGCGGGACACCCGACACCTTAATCCAATTATTACTTGCAACCCTCCCTTACCCGCTATGTTATTTGCAACTAACACACCGAGTTTGGTTAAGTTATATATTGCTCATGACCTAATGCTTCAGGAACACACGCATGCAGATCGTAATGCCCTACTTAGAGCTCTGGAGTTATATTAATCAAGCTTCACTTAGTTATGCCCAAACCAGAATAAAGACTTAGCCAGACATAAAATAAACAAACATGCAACAGTTAATTGAGACCATCATAAAATAGAAACAACTTACTATTACTTGAATGGAATAAAGGCGAGCCCAAAGTGCCGCCGCAAAACATACGAAAAGCAAATATAAAAGTGTTTGCCCCGAAGGGACTTAATTTATGTGGTGGTAATGCTGATGATGATGATAATCAGAAGATGTGAGAGTCGGGGCTATGATCTATGATACGCACAAGTCGCGTATTCATCCTATATTTATAGGTCGAGAGGTTGGCGGTGGTAATGGCCCATGGGCTGGATCATCCGTTAGGGTTTCCTTGTTGATCGTTGTTGTTTCCTTGCCAGACGGTTTGAGGTGATCTCCTCCGGATTTTATGGGATTTGCTTTGGCGCATCCTTTCCGGATTTAGCGAGATTCATCCCGATCTTGCGTATCTTGCCCATCACCTCTCTCTCTCTCTTCTCTTTGCCGTCTCTTCTTCTTCCTTTTTGCCCAGCGTCTCTCTTCTTCTTCCTTCTTCACTTGCGCTTGCCCATCATTACACTCCGTATTGCCCATTTCGCCTCTGCCCTTGCCCTCAGAAACCAAAGGTGTCCTCCCAGACACAAAACACAAGAAGAAAGACACAAAAGACTCGATCTAGACCTAGACAAGACACAGAAAAAGAGCACAAAACTTGGGCTCGTCAAAGGGGCAACTATTTGAATACTCGAGCTTTTTGATACATTCATTGTAATCGTACATAGTGAAAGTATTAAGGAATCATACCTCCGTGGACGTAGATCTTTCTTTTGATCTAACCACGTAAAAGCCTCTCGTGTTCTTTACTGTTTTCATAAATCTCGCACACACAAGATTTATCAATGAGCTATTCAGAAAACTCGACAGCACCTTAGAGGGTGTTTGGTTGAGCTTATAAGCTCTTTAAAACAGCTTATAATTTGTTGCAAAGTGTTTGACAAAATAAGCTCCTAAACAGCTTATAAGCGTGAAAATAAGCTCAAACAGCTTATAAGCTCTCCTAAAAATAAGTTGATCAACCCTAACTTATTTTTTCATAAACTTATAAGCAACTATGAGTTTACTAAAATAACCTTATTATAGTTCGTTATTTTCTACATATACACTATCAACTTCAAATCTTATCAATTTTATCTCTCTAACTATGATTTTCTCTCTCTAACTCACGATTCTTTCTCTAGCTTATAAGATCAATTATACAAACACTTTAACAACTTATAAGCACTTGAGACATTACCTCTTATAAGCTCTTAAAACATCTTATAAGCTCTTGGAGCTTATAAGCTCTCTAAAATAAGCTTAGCCAAACACTCCCTTAGTCGACGATGGCTTCATCAATAGAGTATTTTATTCATATTTTATATGTATAAATGGTGAGTGTGACTAATTATATCAAATTCTTTTTTATTTGAACTCTCCATTACATGATGAGTTTAAACTCGGATTGTTTCGGGACAGCGAGCAGCAGTCAGTTGTTGCAGATAGGGTGTCATTAATAATATTCATTTATTTATCTATCTTCTTTTTATTTATTTATTTATCATCGGCTGCTGATTCAATTCTTGAGTTGTTTAATAGATTCTTATTTTACAACATTTTTAATTAATTTCAGTTGTTTGATATGTTCGACTCCAACAAGCACGATTGCGTGATAGATTTCGGAGAGTTCATTAGATCGTTGAGCATATTCCATACCGACACGCCTCAAGAAGAGAAAGCTGTCTGTATGGATATAATTTAATTAATCTAATTCTTTTTATATGGTTTAGCTGTCGCCATGCAACAGCTCGATCGTTTTTTATATTATTTTTCTATTGATACAGTTGCATTCCATTTGTACGACATATGGCAGACTGGCTACGTTGAAAAAGAAGAGTTACTTTTCAATTTTCATATGCATATATATTGGCTAAATTAATAGTCAAATTTAATGAAAGTATCACACCTTTATTTCAAATTTAATCTGAATCATTTTGACAACTACATTATAAATTACGAAAAACTATGCAAATCTATCTCCTCATAAAGTTTCGATATCTAAAAAGTTCAAGTATAATCATTCTAAGAAGATGTGTGTCGCGTATGCTAATTAAAGAAAGTAACAAAATATTTATCCGTATTTATAATTTGAGTCAATAATGAAAACTAGCTATTTGTCTTGGTGAAAAAATATTATCCTCAAACTTACTAACATCTATCTATTTTACTAAAGTAAAGTAGTTACATGAAAATTCCCTCCAACACATTACTCTTCCCGTCAAAATGTATTCATTTTCATGCAAAAAATATATTTTATTCTCATTCTCATTCCAACAATGAATTAATGTAATCTTTAATTATTCCATGCATGCATGCCACGGTTCCAATGCATATTTTTTAATTCCAACACAACTTTCTCCACTTTTCATACAATTGTCATGACCAAATTATTTGATTTCGTACATAAACGTAACAACATAACATCAATAATATGAATTTTGTATGCAATTTTCATACAATTTCTATGACCAAATTATTTCCGACATGATTAAATTTATCTTCTTCCACATTAGTGTTATGTCCGCAACAATTTGACTAAGGATGAAATCCTGTAAAAAATTGCAAAAAAAAAAAATGATGTTATTGGTGTCACATTCTTAAATTCATATATAGAATCGAAAATTGTTATAGTATCTCATTCTCATTCCAACAATGAATTAATGCAACCTGTAATTATTCAATGCATGTGCCACAGTTCCAATGCATATTTTTTGTAATTCCAACACAACATTCTCCACTTTCAATGAATTAATGCAACATATAATTATTCCATGCATGCAACGGTTCCAATAGTTCCACAGAACAAAAAAATCAATTGATATGGAATTTCACTCACTTTTAATTTTTCGTTTGCTTTAATTTGATCCATGTATTTGGCTGCAAATCTTTTGGTTTCTAAATGATCGACCGTCACTACTTTTTTATTTTGACTTCCCTAAGGATGCTTGTATAACAACCAAAAGAATAGGATATTTGTAGATTAATAAAACATAAACCAAATAAAAAATTAAAAGAGTTTAAATAAATACTTCAATCACAATATAGCTCGAATAGAAAATATAGCTCGGCGTGGAACAGAGAATTATGAAATCACAATTTCAATTTTGATTTGTTTTAACTCATCCCAAAATAAACAAGATTTTAACTCAGGATTAGTGAATATTAATATCATAAAGTGTTATCATCTCAAAATAAAATAAGCCGTTGTTGGTTATTAAAAAATTAAAACTATATATTTATTATATACTGTATATATACATATTTATTCTATTCGTTGTTGGTTATTAAAAAACTACTAGAACTTACTATCATTTAATATATATTTGTACAGAAATAAGTTATGAGAAAAATCCATTGTAATATTTTATATTTTGTTTTGATGCATTATAAAAACAAAATAAAATCAAAACTATATATTTATTATATAACGATATATACATATTTAGTGAATTAGTTGTTGGTTATTAAAAATTACTAGAACTTACTATCATTTAATATATATTTTTACGAAATAAGTTATGAGAAAATAAATTTTTACATTAAAGAATCTCAATGCTATGATATAATTTGACTACTATGAGTACAAAAATTGATAAAATTGTTGTAATTTCTAAATTACATTTTAATTTTATATCTACTTATTATCATTATTATGTAATAAATACTCAAAGTACTAATTCAGTACTTAATTATAGAATAGATACTATACATTTCATTTCCCAATTTGGATATTTTGGTATATAATTAATAATAGATTGTATTTGCTGGAAAAATATTTATACTATAATATATATCACGAAATATTATAGTGAATGCATATATATATAGAGAGAGAGAGAGAGAGAGTTTGGTTCAAATAAGAACCATTCTTATTCTAAAACTAAGAACCAAATGAATTCGTTATGAAAGTTGATGAATCCATTGAGAAAGTTAATGAATGCAAAATTCGAATTTTCACGGGGTTCGAATTCCATGAGGCGAAAATTCTATTTTTTTTATTCGATAATTTTCTCATGGATTCATCAACTTTCACCTGAATTCATCAATTTTGGTTCTCACGTTCACAATAAAAATGGTTCTCACATTAACTCTCCCTATATATATATATATATATGTGTGTGTGTGTGTGTGCGGTTGTTGGAAGCAATTAGCGAATAATACATTCCAAGTGAATGCACCATGTTCATCACAAGCTTAAAGTATCCACGTCACAAGTAATAAAATTCAGAAATTATAGATTTGATAGATGAAAGCTTTGCAGATATTCATGCACAAAAGTCTATAATTGCACGAGAGTTGGGTTGTAGAAATTCCATTCCTGAAACTATTTCCATTGATCCAGTAATTATTAATTTAGAAGTAGCTCCTCAATGTTATTGTATTAATGTTATTGTATTTCAGTTTTCTAAAATTATTCAATTTTGAAATCATAACACCTCTATGATATTAATATTTACGAATTTTAGACAAAAATAAAATTACTCCCGTGCATTGCACGGGCGCAACACTAGTATAGAAACAAACCAACCTTTTTAAAGTAAAACTGACTGCCTTTTGAATGAAAATAAAGCTTACATTAATAAAATAGAATTTAAAAAGAAAAGAAAAGCACCCAAAATCTATACACCTGGGCCCTGGCCCTCCCACTCTCATCTACCTGCCGCCACATCTTCTCGTTTCAGAACGTTGTTAGATGACCACGGTTCCGTTCGATCATAATATTTTAAATCAGTTTTATTAATTGCTAAAAATGAAAAAATAAAATTAAAAAGCCGTTAAATGAATAACCTATAGATCAGGTCAGTTAACCACTATAAAACAATGTTAAAATCTTTTATAAGTCACAACATGAAAAAATTCTATATCTTGGAATATAAATTTAGAACATATTGTAAGACAAATTTTCGTATTTAATAATTTTTATAAATACAAAATTGTATATAAAATCAATGTAATTTGGATTTGATATATTTTGGTGCGAGTTCGATCTCTATCTATCCTCTGATTCTTCTCTTCAATGTGGATTCTTGAACGATCTTGAATGTTCTTCGAGTTGTTGGAGAGGATGTGATTCCTTGATCTCCTTGAACTTGAAAGTTCTGAAGGACTTCAGTCTTGTTTTCAGATCAACTGTCGGATTTGGTTTGATATGTTGAAGAACGTTTGAATATCTTCAAGTTTGAGCGCCAATGCGGAGGGTTTTCACCATGTTTCTGAATTGAATGTCATCTTTGGAATGATTTGGAGGATGATTTTGGCGAAGAACGTGGTGATTTGCACGAAGAACGCCTTGAATGTTGAGGAAGACTTCGAAGCTTCTTGAAGACTTTGTCGATGATTCTTCGGGTATCTTGATTCTTGAGCTATTCGAATCTTCACTTCACTTCACCTTCTTTAACTCACATTTATGAAGTCCTTCATCCCCTATTTATAGATTTAAGCTAGTGGGCTTATGTGCCTTTTGGGTCACCAAACCATGAGAACTGAACTTGAACTTATGGGCCTTTTAGGGCCATCAAATCATGGATTTGAGCTTGAGCTTGAGCTTATGAGTCTTTTGGGCTTATTTGATGCAATTTGAGTGATTGTTCATCTCCAATGTGTCATTGACACATGTCGTTCTCTTATTACCGATAAAATTAAATATTAATCATATATATATTTATTTTGGAATAAATTCCGTTAATAAAATAGGAATATAATTAATTATTTAATTCATAATTTACACGTAGCGCAATATAATTTTTGCTAACACTTTTTAATTTAAAGATATACAAGTGTTAAAGTGTTCTCTTTCGTGCCTTTTAATTCAAAATAATATAATTTAATTTAACCCAAAATTCAATAGAATAAGTTTCTCATTCACTTAAACTGGCAATCGAGCCTTAAAACTACATCTACGATAGGTTATGTACCAACTATTAAATATAATACTTATAGGAATGGTTTGATGAATTGGATTGATGAGATTGATGGAATATAATAGGATTAATTATTTGGATATTTTAATTTTATGTTTGTATTGATTGATTGTAGTATAAAATAAATAAAATAATTATGATTATAATATAACATGATACAAAAATTATCCTTATGGTGTAGCAAAAATGCAAAAGTTTGAAAACAAAGAGGACTATTGGTGATGATATTTTGAAATTTTTTACTTAAGATTGAAGGACGATTAAAATCAAACCAAATTTGGGATGATAAATTATCAATTGAATTACTAGAGCATATACCTGGTTATCCATCTCGAGTCAAACCATTCAAATCAAACATGTAATTAAGTTGAATTTTATTATCAATCAAATCTTATCAATCAAACCAAGAATCCGCATATAATATATAAATTAATAATTCTATGTTTAAATTTTTTTAAATCAGAAAAAAAACTATCTAATTGGATTGATTAACCTTATTTTAAAACTGATTTGAAAATGAATTATCGATCTATTCCATTTTTTCGAACACTTTTACTCTGGCATGCCCTAATTATCGGCGAGATTTCTTCTTTACTTGTTGTTTTTGAGCCCACTTGTTATAGCAGCGGATGTTGCAAGCCTGCAATGACTCAATAATTCGATTTAATTATTTGCATCTACTAGTGTATAACCCGTCGAAATTCGACGGAAAAAACTTTTACATTATAACTTAGGATTATTGGCATATAAATATACCAATTTTTGACAAATTTTGGTTTTTTCAAGAATTTTAAAAATTATTATAAGATGTACAAACTTAATGACTTCAGTGTTTTTATCATGATTTCAAATTCATGTCAATTAGATCTGATTTAGTATCTTAAAAATTTACTATAGACTAAACGGTTAGTGATATAATCAACATCGTAGAAAGATGACATAAACATTGTTGTTTCATCAAAAGAAATCAAATTTTTTTATTTCTATGATTCATCGCGTCAAGTTTTGTTACAAAAATAAAGTCTTCTCGTTTATTTCATCGTCTGGTTCTAGTTGAGATCAAAACGATCGGTATCCTCTCTCTACGATGTCATTTATATCACTGATCGTTTTATCTATGGTAAATTTTTGATATGTCAAGTCAAATTTAATTTGGTTTAAATTTGAAATCGTGGTAAAATAACTAAAGTCATTAAGTTGTGTATTTTGTGATAATATTTAAAGTTCGCGAAAAACTAAAATTGATTCAAAGTTGGTATATTTATGCACAAATAACCCTAGAATTTTTAAGTATGAAATAAAAAATAATTCGATACTTTATTTCGAAATCATAGTACTTCATTGGAAGAAGTGATAAAAGATGGAAAAAATTAAAATAGAAAAATAGGTCAATGACATGGTGTTTCTTCTATTTTTTTCACTTCCTTTATCTATAAGAAATAAATAGAAATTAAAATACACGTATTTTTAAAAATATAATTGTAAAATATTCATTTATATATAGAAAGTGAAGACTAATTTGAATTAAAAAAATCTTTGAAATATAAAAAATATCAGAAATTTAATTCATAGTATAAATTTGAAATCATACAATGTATGAAATCCATTTATAATTTATCCATATATATATATATATATATATAGAGTTTGGTTCAAATGAGAACCATTCTTATCCTAAAAACTAAGAACCAAATGAATTTGTTATGAAAGTTGATGAATCCGTTGAGAAACTTAATGAATTCAACAATTCAGAATTTTTCACCCGGGTTCGAATCCCATGAGGGACGAAAATTTTATTTTTTTGGATTCAGTAACTTTTCCAGTGGATTCATCAACTTTCACTGTGAATTCATCATTTTTTGGTTCTCACGTTCTCACAATAAAAATGGCTCTCACGTTAACCATTCCTATATATATATATATATATATATATATATATATATATATATATATATATGTCCCAAATTTAATTAAAAGTGATGTAATTACTGTTTTCCTACCAATTTAGTATAGTGATACTTGTTAATTATCCAAGTTTCGAAAACCGAAAAACATATATTTAGATATAAAAATATTTCAAACACCTAGACCAGTATAGAATATATATATATGTGAGGCGGTTAACGTGAGAACCATTTTTATCATAAGAACGTGAGAACCAAAAAATGGTGAACTCATTGTGAAAATTGATGAATTCGTTGGAAAAGTTACTGAATCCAAAAAATAGAATTTTCGCCTCTCATGGGATTCGAACCCGAGTTAAAAATTTTGAATTTTGAAATTGAATAACTTTCTCAATGGATTCATCAACTTTCATAACAAATTCATTTGGTTCTTGTTTTTTGGATAAAAATGGTTCTCATTTGACCATAACTCTCTCTTTCTCTCTCTATATATATATACCCATTTCGAGTCCGATTAAAAGGAGACAATAGAAAGATCAGAAATTGAATTCAAAGTATAAATTTTAAATTATACGATCTATGAAATCCTTTTAGATTGTATGTATGTATCTTAAACATGATGAAAAAGTTATTTTATTATTCATTCCGGTAAAAGTTATCTTAAACGTGATGAAAAAATTAATAACCAAATGAATTCGCTATGAAAGTTGATAAATCCACTGAGAAAGTTATTGAATCAAAAATTTGGTAATTATCATCCGATTCGAATCTCATGAGAAGTGAAAATTTTCATTTTGGATTCAATAACTTTCCGACAGATTCATCAACTTTCAAAGTCAATCATCATTTTGATTATCACATTTTAATGATAAAATAGATTTTATGATATATATATATATATATATATATATATATATATATATGCGTGTGTGCATGTAATTTCAAATTTAAAGAATTTCTTATAAAAAATAATCGTTTATAGGAAAGTAAAGTTGCAATAAAAATATAGAAATATGTGCATCCAAATGTGAATCTTGAAATATATAATAAAAAGATGGGCTCGTTTAAAAAACAAACAAACAACGTTATATATTTTTAAGGTATATCATATCCATGTTGATTATAAAATTTCAATAGGATATATGCATCTATATAATGATCATTAGAATATATAAATAAATCGTGTATCGATAGTATATATAATATATATATACGATATCAATTTCAAACTATCTATATTATTAGTATATATAATATTTATAATGAATATCTTTAAATGCCAATAATTAATATGTACCCATATATAGATTTTGAAACATCTATTTAATTAATTACGAAAAATAACTGATTTAATAATTACATAGGCTTGGATTTTAGGAGGTATAAATTCAACAATTAGAAAATTAGAATCCTAAACTTCTTGTATTGCCACATAGGATTGTGGATGAATGAGGTGATAGGAATCTGTAACGAATATAATATTAACAATAGATTTTCTATAAAAATAATTTCAAAATAAAAAAGATAATGGGTAATCTTTGTTTCTTTAACTGTAAAGTTTGTCGCTTATACGAAGACCGTTAAACATTTGTAAGAAATCCAAGTCATATGAGCAAAGCATGAAGCTGAGGCAACGGCTATAATTCCGCTCTCTTTCTTCCTCATCCATTTTCGATAATTTAGCACAACCTTCAAAATCTCCTTTGAAATCGCTCCTCCATCAATCCATAAACTTTTATTATCGTAGTGTCTTAAGATCCTTTTGAGCATCCATGCCCGAATGAGGCAAAATTGCCGAGGAATAAAATATCAGTTTTCCACTACCTCCGCAAATGCCGAGGAATTGAAACGGCAGTTTTATTCCTCGGCGATTTTATCCACCGTCGATTTTATCATGTTTGCTGCTGATATAAGACCAGTTTCCGTTGAATATTGATTCTTCTCCTTTTTGTTAAATAAAATCAAAATAACCTTTACTCATATGCGTTTGATCTACAACTAAAAAAATAAAAATTAGGTATTTTGTAGCCTAAATTTCTTCTGGGGGTGAGGGGGAGTCTTGAATCCGAGCAAATTTTGGATAATTCTCAGGAAAGCTGCAGAGATATTTCATCTCCTTTTCGAGCTTTCAAGTCTCTCCCTCAGAGGTAATTTGAACAAATTTTGAATTTATGATATATATTTTTTCTCATATCTTCTTATTATTTGACTTTGTTATGCATGTATGTTAATCAGTTTATCAGATTGTGGCACTTGAATTATTGGCATTTTGATCAATTTGATGAACCCTCTATTTCCATATTTTCATGTGCTATTTTATTAATGCTTGGACGAGGAAATGGATTTTTTAAGTTTTGATTAATTGGTTTAGGGTTTTTATTTGTAGTTTGTTACGCATGTATGTTAATTAGCTTACTGGATTATTGCGCTTGAGTTCTTGGCAGTTCATTAACTTTAATGAACTCTCTATTCCAATACTTTCATGTTCTATTTTATTAATAATGCTTGGAAGAGGAAATGGATTTTTTTGAATTTTGATTAATTGGTTTTGAAGTTATTATTTATACTTTGTTATGCATGTATGTTAATTATTATTGGATTGTTGCACTTTAATTAATGGCATTTGATCAACTTTAATTAAATTTCTATTTCAATACTTTCATGTTTTATTTTATTAATGCCTTTTTAAGTATTGATTAATCGGTGTTGTGTTTATGTATCTGTTGACATTTTGTGATGAAGTATTGATGCAACATTGTTAATCTAGGCAACCCGAAGATTAAGTCTAAATATAGATAATCAAGAGTGGTGAGTAAATATAGATTTACAATCAAAATGTCTGCTGTTGACATTGCTTTGAGTCCATTCTTGGAACGGACTGCGCAGTATGCCGGTTGTTTTAAGGACCAGCTCGATTGTTGCTCTAGCGAATCCATCGAGATCTACATCACTGCTGGGGGTTCCTCAACCCCCATGCGCGTAATGGAGTCAGATTCCATTGCATCAGTGAAACTTAGGATACAGGCATGTAAAGGTTTTGTAGTGAAGAAGCAGAAGTTAGTTTTTGGAGGCAGAGAGCTCTCAAGGACTAATTCTCTCGTCAAAGACTATGGCATCACAGACGGAATGCCTTGCATTTGGCGATGAGAATCTCGGATCTTCTGCGCATCAATGTTAGGACGGCATATGGGAAGAATTTGAGTTCCAAACTGATAGGCACAGGAACGTAGGGTACCTAAAGCGTAGGATTTCTAAGAAGGGGAAAGACTTTTGCGGCATAGATCCGGAGATATTCTGTTGTGGGAAGAAGCTTCAAGACGATGATAGGCTAGTCGGTGATCTGAGTAACAATAATGATGCCGTCATTCACTTGGTCGTGCACAAGTATGCCGAGGTTTGGAGCAAGCCCGTCGAGAGAGACGTCGAGCTCTCCATTGCCGCTCCGAATTTGAACAAGGGGACTGACGGGGAGAGGACAAAGGACGAGTTGATTTTGTCAAGAACACTGCTAGGGAAAGATTTTTTCTTGAAACCGACTATAGTGAATCCATGGGTCGAGTTTCCTCACTTCCTGTGGAAGATGGTGCAGGCCGTTTCGGATGGGTTAGCTCAAGCCAGGCAGCCGGTTAGGTCATCCGAGGGCACAGGTGGGACTTACTTCATGCAAGATGCTTCTGGAGACAGGTATGCCGCTGTCTTTAAGCCCATAGACGAGGAGCCTCTGGCTTTAAATAACCCTCAAGGCCTGCCTACATCACCCGATGGAGAAGGGCTGAAGAGGGGTACCCGAGTTGGGGAAGGCGCATGGAGGGAGGTTGCAGCATATATACTGGACCATCCATGCGAGGGACCTCACTCGTTGTTTCGTGAAGAAGTTGGTTTCGCTGGAGTGCCCCCTACGATTATGGCGCACTGCTTGCACAAAGGGTTTAACCATCCGAATGGATTTGATTGCTCGAGCGAACATGTTAAGACAGGATCACTGCAGATGTTTAGGAAGAATCACGGAAGCTGCGAGGACACGGGCCTCGAGATTTTCCCATCGATGAAGTCCACAAGATTGGTGTCCTTGACATGCGGTAGCAAATGCAGACCGGCATGCTGAAACATCTTGCTTCGCAAAGATCCGGAAGCGGAAGAATTTCCCTTATTCCGATTGATCATGGCTACTGCTTGCCCGGCGTACTATATTCTTTCCTCTAAAGTCTGAACACTTAAGCTTTGTAAATAGACTCACATTTGATGTTGCCTGCAGTTTGAGGACTGCACATTTGATTAGCTATACTGGCCACAAGCCCGGCAGCCGTTCTCGAAGAAGACGTTGGACTACATAAAATCACTTGATGCGGAGAAAGACATAGCGATTCTCAAATTCTATGGATTGAATCTTTCCACTGGGTGTGCTCGTCGCTCCGTATCTCCACCATGCTTCTGAAAAAGGGGCGGAGAGGCCTTACGCCTTTCACAATAGGAAGCATCATGTGCAGAGAACTTGAACAAGAAATCCGCGATAGAGGAGATCGTGGAGGAGGCCGAGGATGCTGTGCTTCCAGGAGCAATGACTGCGTTTCTTGAAACCGTATCCGAGGTCATGGATTTGACACTTGGCAAACTCGTTCAGTAAATTAACTGATAATTTTAAGGTTTATATAGCTACATAAATGAAAGTCGGGTGCCGATGTCAAAGAGAAATTAATCACTCTTTGGGTCTTTTCTTAGTTGGTTGTAACTCGTTTTCTTTCCTTGTGTGTGGTCAGTTTCATTGAGCAGGTGCTGCAAGATAATGAATAACACTGTGATTTGTGTTTATAGTGTAATTAGATTATGGTCGTTGTTAAACATCAATCTCTCTCCATCTCAATGTATTTGGAAAAGGGCTTTCTTCAGTTGGAAAGTGGCAGTTTTGCACAAGCTGAATTGCTTGATGGTTTTTGTTTTAGTAGTGTTTATAAATGATCTGCCGAAGAAACAGAAATTGCAAGAACCTTCATCACCATTGTAAACTGGTCTCGATCCTATTAAAAATATTTTTTTCTGCCTACGCCGCTGGTCGAAGCTTCTATCAACTTGGCGGAATATTATTCCTTAGTACATATCTATTTATCAGAAATAAAATTTTCCATTCAAGTTTCTAAAAGAAGCCCAAAGTATTTATAAGAATTTTTTATGAACAAAATGAAATCCTTTACTTTTAGTCCATAATTCGTGTTCCATTTTCTGTGTCCCACTACCAAGAGTAATGACTACAGATGTATATGATAAGACTTCTTCTGTCATAGCGTTTCCATCTTGGTAGTGGACACAAGATGGGAGACAGATTATGAATAATAAGATTTCATCTTGTAAATAAAATGATCAGAAGTTCCAATTCTATTCAGAGTCAGAGAAGAGAGGATTCTTCTATTTCAATTTCGTTTGTTTCCAACAACTTCTATGGATTTTTTTTTTTTAAAGTATCATTGAAACATTTCAAAATTCAAGTTGGTACTTTAATTTGTAATTAACCCATATAGGTTAAACGTAATACAATGTGTACATACCTGTATTGGATACGGCAAGTTGATTATCGTTCTCTAGGCAAAGACCACAGCAAAAATAGAAAACATAATTATGGTTTTTGGCGCTTTTAAAGATATAATTTAGATGCTTTATTAATTAATGCCCCCACTTCCTCTAGTGTCAATGCCCTTTCTCGGGGATTGTTTTTCTGTTTTTTGTTTTCTTTGTCCCTAAAATGACATGCTCTCTCTTTCTCATGAGTCCTCATACCTCATCTTCTATGAGAAATATAATGGGTAAATTAAAAAAACTTTTCATAATGCTCATAAGGAATTCTCTTAAAAACGGTAAAATTATTACATTATAATTGCTAAAATTCGATCTTTAGTTCTTATTTTAAAATTATTATTTTTTCTTTATAATTATGTGTCTAAGTTCTATGTCATAATTAATCCCAAAGCAGGCATTTTCCCCTTATAATTCATCCTGCATTTATCCATATGAGGTCTCAGACTTAACTATTTCCAATATAAATTTTCATCCTTAAACTTTTGATTGAAATAACTACTTTCAATGTAAATTCTTTTCATACATGTTTAAGGGTTAATGTGAATCCATAAACTATTAGTGATTGTTTTATATATAATTTATAAAGTTGGTGAAATAAATATATAAACTTTGAAAATTTTCGATTTCCCCAAATAAGATTTTCCCAAATCAAAATTGATATGTCATCTAAATTTTTAGAAACCCTAATCCCTATATTTAAATTTATGTATTTAATTGGAAAAAAAAACTAACATTAATTAAGAAGATATAATAGATCCAATGAGATGTGAGTCCAGCCGAAGACAAAAGCTACGCTCATCAACGACAAAAATCACGAAAAGCAATTCAACAAAACACCCATTTCATTTCACACTCCCTCTCTCTCTCTGTAAATCTCCATCTCTCTCTCTTCTGTAAATCTCCATCTCCACAGTGAGGTGAGTGAGAGTGAGAAGCAATGGGAAAGCCCCTCCGCTCCACAAGCGCCCCAGCGGCCGCACCAACCTGGCCTCCTGCATCGTGGCCACCATCTTCCTCATCTTCGTAGTCATCATCGCCTGCATCGTCTATCTCACCATCTTCAAGCCCAAGGATCCAAACCTTGCCGTTAACGCCGTCCAGCTGCCGGCGTTCTCCGTCAGCAACTCCACCGTCAGCTTCACCTTCTCCCAGTACGTCACCGTCACCAACCCCAACCGCGCCGCCTTCGCCCACTACGATAGCTCCATCCAGCTCCTCCACGCCGGCCGCCAGGTGGGCTTCATGTTCATCCCGCCGGCAAGATCGCAGCAGGCCGGACCCAGTACATGGCCGCCACCTTCTCCGTCCAGTCCTTCCCGCTACAGCTCTCGCTCTCGCAGCCAGAGGGCGGGGCCCACCGTGACGGACGGGGTGGGCGGGTTCAGGGTCGGGCCGAGCATGGAGGTGGAGTCCAGGCTGGAGATGGCGGGACGGGTTCGGTGCTGCATCTGTTCAACCACCACGTGGGGCCCGCGCCGACTGCCGGGTTTCTATTTCTGTCAGTGATGGATCTGTCTTGGGTTTCCACTGTTAGTTTCTTTTCTCATTTTACTAATTATTAATATTTAATTTGGGTTTTGGTTTTAATCTTCAAATTGTATAAAGAATTATGGTTTTCAAGTATTTTAGAGATATCGAACTCTCTTGAGTGGATGACATGTTATGGTATTCAATTCGATTTCTTTTGTTTCTGTATCATTTATTTAGTATTTTCGATTCGTGTTCTTTATTTGAGTCCAATTGCTGCATAAGAATGAGTTTCCTTTTTGTGGAAGAAGTGAACTAATGAAATAATTTAGACAAAAATGGAAATGATTAGTTTAGCCATTCAGAGTTGAGCAGAAGCGAAAAATCTGGCTTTTTTCACTCTTCGGGATCAGCAGTTGAAAAATAAAGAAAATAGGGGTTTCCGTATTAGTTATTTTATATATTTAGCGGTGGAAGTGGAAAGCGACTAAGACGCACGCCTCTAGGAAATAATAAACGAAAAAATAGAAAAACAAGCAGTCAAGCACTTTATGTCCTTCTCGAGAAATTATGATGCACAACAAATTTCTGGATAAATGTATAAATTCCATGTGGTAATAATTATTTGAGACAAAATATTATTTTAAATTTTAAATTATATTTATTTTTATCAAAAATATTTAAATTATCAAAAATATTTAGTTAAATCATCAACCATCAAAATTGTATCAAAATATCACGTGTCCATTTTTAACCGTCAAAACCTTAACGTGGCTTGTTGGTTGCTACATGAAATTATGTGGTTTTTCACTATTTAATTAAGAAATAACATAGATGTATAATATTACGTAGCATTCAACGAGCCACATCAAAATTTAGAGATTGAAAAATAAACACGTAACACTTGTAATACAATGTTGATAGTTTGTGATATATATAAATAATTCTAATAATTCAAAATATTTTTGGAAAAACAAATATAATTCGAGGTTTCAAGTGATATTAACCTATTATAGAATTATTACTACATATTGTTAATTGAACTAAGATGTACGTAATATGTTGTATTCTTATTATTTTTGTTTTTTTGTTTTGGTGATTAGCCTTATCTTAGTGCAAATTTGAAGTTGTTTAGTGCAAATTTCTATTTTCACTTAATAAAGTGGAAAAAAGTAGAAAATTCCGATCGCGTTAATTCCCCACTGCAAACTATTCTATAATTTTCACCATATTAATAAAAAATTACTGCGCTCCATACAATTTATCAATATAATATTACCAAGATCAAGATGTATGGTCAAAGTCGACGAGCAAAGACGTGGACCCCATGTAGGTGGTGGCCAAGCTGCATAAGAGGCAGAGATGGTGGTGTGGGACGATCGTGGTGGTGGTGGTGGTGGTGCGGTGGGGGTCCTAATTTTGACATTTACAATCACCAGAGGGACTACATTTGTCTCCACTCCTCGAAATACGAGCATCACACGAGATACTCTATTACAAAACATGTTTCACCAAATCACACTTTCATTACAGTACAGTAATCAGAAATCATTTCCAAGAATCAATCGAACAAATGAAAGGAATGGAAGTAGGGATGTGATCTAACTATAGGTGTATGTCTTGGTTTCAAAGCGAAGATCAGGTCTCCACCACTGGTGGATCCCATGAGCTTCTTTGAAGTCTCGAGCCGCAGCACGATTCACCGTGACGTGTGCCGATGGGATGAGATGCGGCGGCTCCTCCGACTGCTTACCAAACGCGCTCAACACGAGGCCCCGATGGAGTGCTGTGTCGCCAGCCTCGATCCCTCCTGCCCCATATCCTCCATCCGTTTCCTATGCTCAAGTATCCGACATACCGGAACATATATGATCGGTTATATTCACGAACAAATGCGGCAGCCACGCGGCCAAGGCGACGAATGTGCTGCCGGAGCGATGTGCTTGGTTGTTGCTCTTCATGGCAAGAGCTAGCCCTGCAGTAATAACGCTACCCGCAAACCGAAGGCCGTGCTTCACTTTTTTGTCCTTGATCCGCTCAATCGGGGCGGAGAAGAATGGCGAGTTGAACAAGAAGGCGTCAAGAAGAATGCCGCTCTTCACCATGTTCTTCCCGGCGAGCAACGCCATGGCGGCTCCGAGGGAATGCCCGGTTATCCAGATGTTGCTGCTCCCAAATGTCGCAACCACGTGGCGAACGGCTTGATAGCGATCTCAAACCGAGGCGTCTGGTGCAGCCCATTTCGTATGATGTGGATATCGAGCTCAAGGTCCTCATAAACGCATCCCTTTGTTATAGTCCTCGAAGGCAACAACGTAACGTGGAGCTTGGGCGGATGCTGGTTGTTCGGAGATGTCGAGCTGAGTTTATATATGGCACCGAAAATGCAAGAATCGGCATCGTCAATAAGCTGCCGGTATAACTCGAAATTGAAAGCCTTCCACCAAGGAGGCGCGAGCACTTGGCCCCTCTCGTTTTTTCTTGGCGGTCTCGTTGCAAAATATAAACACCCTGAACCAAACTAGCTGCAACAGATCTCCGTTGGCACGGATTTTCCTGCAAAATACTAGTATAAGAATCATAGCTATTCAAGTTTAGTAGAAACATTTTCTGTATAGGTTGCTTCTGTGACATTGAATCAATTAGGACAAATCATGAACAAATAAGGTACCATAATTCATGAGAAGTCAATTTAGATAGCCCAACTCTTTCCCAATGCTACAAAACCTCAATTCTCTAAAACCTAGAATGAGAATCCTATAGCATAGTCCAACTCTTTCCCAATTATACGAGTCAATGGCAATGAACCCCATGCTACAAAACCGCAATTCTGCAGCAGTTCCTAAAACGAGAAATCTAAAGCTGCAGAGTAAAATGAAAGACACCAAAACAATCCGTGCCATACAAAGCTAAAAGTCGCATTCTTAGAAGGGTCAAAATGCTTAAACAAGAGGTAGAGACAATGAACTTCTAAGAGAGAACACAATGGCATATCTTAGTCGGTATCTAGCTCCATCTAAAGAACTGTCAAAAACAAGTTATAAAATTCTGCTTTGTTGCTATTGATAAGAAAAGACGAGCACCTTTAAGCCTAGAGAAAGAAACACCCTCTAGCTCTTTTCAGCACACGAAACATATTTTGCAGCAGAATGACGTTGCACACATCCATCAATGGGAGTGAATCTCCTAAACCTAAAATCTCACAGGAGTTAAGAGCTTACCAATCAACTGTTGTCAGGTACACAGGTCCGGACAGATCAAAATTTTCCCTTTCTGATATGGGAGGTTCGAAACTTTAACAATCGCCGTTTCTGATGCCATAGTTCGCTATTATGACCTTATTTATTCTCATAAAACCTGCATGATTGCAACAATGACTTGTAAACTTCTTGATACCAAAAAAACAATAGGCATATGAAACACAGAATTTTTAATCAAGCACACAAGAATATGATGATTAACATGAAATCTGCCAAAGGTAGATTAAAACTGTATGTTTTGCTGATTGTTCACTACGACGTAAAAGGGAGAAATCATATTCAGGAAGTGTTTTTTATACACCAGAAAATAAACTGAACAAAGTGAAGCTATACAAACTTTTATTCCCTCAAATCATATGAATATGCTTGGAAATACGTAAGATAATCATTGAAATTTCTATTCACGAAGTTACATAAGTAGAAAAACATTCCCCTCATCTTAGAGAGACATAGAGCCTTACTGTTATGATCAAAACATAGACAAAACAGAAGTAGCCATTTTGAAATTAAGATTGAAATTTACAGAAGAAAAATAAAATCAGTAAACTGAAAAATGATGGTAAGGTCTCGTCAAAGGAGATGTTCGAGACGATTCCAAAGAAGAGAACTGAAAGTCTAAACCTTCCCAGAAAAGGGAAAATATATAATTCAGAGCTCATACTGCATTTTCTCTGATATGAGCAATGACACATCGAAAGAGAATCACATTTCATTTTCTCCAGCACCAATGAACCCTAAATCAACCACCATAGCCATTGATAAATAGAAACACTAGACAAGAACAGAGAAAACAAATAAAATATACAATTTCACATCAAATAAGATGCAAAAACCAACATTTGAAATCAAAGAAAATGTCGGCCATGTGGGTTCGGGCGAAAGTATTGCACATATTACGCTTAAAAAGTGATCTCGCGAAAGAAAATGCAGGAATCAGAAAGGGAACCTTGGGATCGCGTTTCAGATTCGCAGCAGAAGGGGAGAGAAGATCCGTAGCGAGAGGAAGGCTAGGGAGGTCAAATGTCGCCGTCGTGATGTTTATGGATTGGTTCGATTATAACGTAGTTAGATCAGCACAAGTTTTCCCTCAACCGTGCTCGACCCAACTCCCAAGGACTAGTGCGGGCGGAGGCGTTCACCTCGGCCAACTGCAAACTCCACCACGTCATTTACTGTGCCCCAGAGCTGATGGACCAGTCTCAATCCAACGGATTCATCCGATTAACATTTTTAGATATGTATCATATTTTCGACATCTTAAATAAATAAATTTATGCATTAATGCGCAATAATAAGAACTAAGTTTATACATTTATTGTGTGCGAATAGAGTGATTAATGTCCGAGATCAAAAGTCGATGTTTGAGTATCTGGTGATGAAACCTTTATATTTATGTATTTAATTGAAAAAAATTATAAATTTATTTATAGATGCACGGTAATCTATCTCTAATGATTGTAAATCATGTTCTAAATCAACTAAAATATATAAGAATAAATTATATGTTACTTGAAGATCTACTTGTAGGGATCATTTTTTAAGAGAGTAATAAACTATAGTGTTTGTATAAAAAAGGAGTACTAACATAATTTTGTATCAAATTAGATACTAAACTATATTGTTTGTATTTTTAAAAATACTTTCATTTCTAGTATTTATCTCTTTTTCATCCTTATAAATGTCTTATTTTTAATTAAAGTTTAAATGAAAAATATTATATTTGAATACACAAGATAGCAATATAGCATGATAGCATCATCCATGGTGGTGGCCGCATGTATAGGATGAGTGACAGCCCATACATGTGCGAAAGATAGAGCATCACAAGATTCCAATATCACAAGAAAACCTCAACCATAACTCAAACCTACCAGAATGTATGGTGCATAAGCTTCACAAATGGACGACGGCAGCGAAGCAAAATCAATTAGTCGATTCACAAATTTTAGTGTCAGTGTAATAAATGCATACATATTTTTGATAACCATATCATAACGAACAAAAGTGGAAGTGGATTATGAGCGGATTTTGTTGCTGCAAAATTTTCTTCAATTTATATTTAGCAGAGTGTTGAATAATGTAAAACCGTAGCTGAAAAAGAAAAATGGAGGTGCGGGGAATCGAACCCCGTGCCTCTCGCATGCGAAGCGAGCGCTCTACCATATGAGCTACACCCCCGAGTGTTCTTAACTTCTTATGAATAAATAATAAAAAAAACATCCGCAACACAGAAAAGCTCATATCCATTCGTAAATTCTTGAATAAATGAATTCGTTACCAACGAGTCAACGACAGTTGTGCAAAGACGCAGGGTGTTAGAATTCTAATGTTGCGACTTTTCTTTTAACCTTTTCATGTAATGTAAACTGTAGAAACCCTACCATACCATTTTTTTCTCTCTCGAGATGCCTGACAGTGGGATTCTAGAATTTTCCACAATTTTCATTTTGAGTTTTATTTTGTTTTCGTTGAATGAAGCCCAATCAGATCTGGATATCAATACTGATTCATCACAAGTATCTGAATGGTAAACAAAAAATTAATTATATAGTGAAACCATTTTGGATATATTTCATTCGGCACGAAATCTTACACTAAAACTGAGGCAGAATTGCATGACACATCACATAAATTCAAGCTATTAGTGACATCACTAGATCTAATTAATACTCATAGAAAGGGACCAAAAACAAAATCTCAGATTTGAGAGAAGCAATTTGACGGTCAAATTGCCAAGTAGAAGATGTAATAAAAATGATCAAACTCCATATTCCATATTTGGCTCCATCTCAATGAACAAGACACTAACAGATCCCCCTGTTTTCCTATTCTGTAGGACAGTGATTGCAAGTAGAAATAAATAAAGGCAACAAGGAACCCACCCAAACAACGATCCACGTATAGTTATCCTCGTGCACAAACCCAGCAGCAGACGTGTCAAATTGCCCCAAAACACATCAAAGTCGACACTGTGCCAACTCTATCAACAACACATGAAGGATCCACCAACATCTTTGTAAAATAACTTGATGCTATACAGTAACTCCATTTTGAACCAGATGTCCCAGTCAATGAGTAAAAGTGTAAGTAGCTTGATGGAGACAACAAACTTCAGGCTAACTACACTTGTCACAAGCAATCCAAGATAGAAGAGCTACTAGTTTTGCATATGTCCTCTTGCCCATGGCACTCCGGGCTGGCTCCTTCCATTTCTTCTTGACCCGTTATTATTCTGTCGAGAAAGACCCTCATTCTTTGTTCTTTCATGTTAGCAAATAGTGAATCCAAGGTTTGAGGCTTCTGTTTGGGGCCTAGAGCGGCTTGCTGCACTGGCTTTTGTAGTGGTTTCTGCGAATAAATACTAACAATCAACTAATCCACATGGCTACAAAATATCAATAACTCAGAGGCCCTAGTGGTTTTCTCACTGTGTCACATGCTGTAGATAAGGGAGCGTAAACAGTTGAATACATACACTTGAGCTAAAACAATAGCCAACATCATTAACACCTTTAATATAGCTTGTAATTCAAATTAACAAACATGCAATACTTAGCATCTTAAGAGCAGAACTTAATGCATCTCAAACTTATCAGAAATCAGTCAATCTCTGCCTTGTACGGAAATCACGGAATAAGTTCAGAAGAAGAACAAGTAGTTATAACGACTGAAAATGGAAGCATAGACATCCAGCTATGCTTAATGTTAAATGAAGGCCATACCTTCACATTGAAGCCAGCTCCAGTTGCAGCATTCTTCTGGAAAGTCGAGGCCCCTGCCCTGCAAAAACATAATATAGCAAAATTTAAATAAATACATAAACTGCAGGTGAAAACAACACTGACCGGGAAAACAAGGCATCAAGAGTCAGAATTATCCTCAGCTTAAGTGATCAATCAACCACGATCGAGTAACATGACAAACTTGTGGATCTCTTTTATTTTATTCAACACTTCATAACCAACTAGGATAATATAAGATACACCAGACAACATCTGTAGCTCGTTATCTTCATCGTTCCCTTTTTATTTTATTTGACACTCAGTAACCAACAACAAAAAGATAAGATAAGATAAGATACATCCGGACATATCTGAAGCTCATTATCTTCTTATATACAAGAAAATTTTCAGTACTGGCCAATACTGTGGAAAAAACCCTTCTTCAGTGAGCAGGAAAAAAAGTCTCCCTGGCTCACTGAAACAACATTAATCTTGGCGGAAACAGTAGATCAAACCCCAGACACACCAAAAGCTTAATAATGGGTTTCTGACAGTCAATTATTTATGTAGAAATCAAGGAAGCTGCAAGTATCCCTTTAGCTGGCAAAAGCGACACACAAAACAAGCTGGTTTGCATTACTAGCCCCATAATTCATCCAACCAACAATGCTGCCTAAAAGGCCTCTAAAGCGTAGGTTGAAGTCTTCTAAACAACCCTTTGTTAAACAAAGAAAGTAATAGACCCCACCAAAATCGCTCCTGGAACCATCAGAATATGGACTAGAGGCTGAAACTGTGCAGCAGATGAGAAAATTTTCAGATAAATAACATGCGTGGAATCCTGTAGAACACAAGAAGTACCCAGACCATGAGAAAGAGCATATCCACTTTTATCCCCCCAAATATATACATGCCTGTCCACATATCCATCAGAGGCTATCAAATGCTGGGGAAATCATCTAAGGGGTTAGACCTTCAGATGATTTTTTGTGTCTTGAATGCCACAACTGCAACAGAAAGATCCTCCAATAACACTTCCATACACCCCCGAATAAACCTAGTCGACAACAGCATGAATATACATTTGAAGGAGACATTTCATGTTGGGCCAATTTATGATATTAGTACACCATATCAAACAGCATATGGGGGACTCAACACTCCATTTACTCTTAACTTCCATGCACAAATTCATATGCTTCACTTATGTCCCAGCCAAGCTTCTTTTCTTTGGCAGCAAATAGCCAACAAACTTAATTTAATCATCCCACAAGTGATGCATCCGAACGCAAACTTCCATGAGGATAACTAAATAGGCTGAAAAGCCATGCTTTCAACAACACAAGCAAAAACGCCCAGATCCATCATCCAACTAAATGAAAGACAGTGAGCACATGCTTTGGGAAATAGACAAGTGGGTAACATGGCAAAGTCAACCACAAGAAGAACCACCAATTACCTGCATCATAGCAGAAAAGAAAAGGTATTAACCCCATTACCATGTGTTACAAAAAATTTACGCAGTCCATAATGTAGAGGCATATTTGCCCAGGAGCACTAACTGGACTACCTTGATTTATTAACATTGAGTGGCCTACTCCGATTAAAAGCTCTCTTGTGAATAGGAGCAACAACAGCCTTTTTAGCAGCTTCAGTTGCCAAAGGGAACTGATTTCCCTGAAAGTTTGACCTCCTCTGAGCAAGGGCGCCCTGTCAGAAGAGAACAAAAACTGATCATACCAGGCATATTACTGTGTATTTTAACGAACTCAAGCCCACAGCAGTCCTCCTTCGCCAGACTCCACACAAAAAAATCATGCAGAATAGTTGGAGAGGGGGTGGAGTTCACAATCTTAACATTTACAGATAATATGATATCTATAACACAGACATAGATGCATATCCATAACACCACAAGCAGATTTTGATAGTTATTTGGCATACCTGTCTGAGGGAAGTTCTTGTGTCCAAAACCTTTTGACTTTCAAACCTTTATCTTGGGAAGCATTGTTGAAAGATTTCTGACCCTTATTCTGTAGGTATTGGAACCATTTTTTTCACAGAAGATAATAAGAAAGTATATCTCGAACAGAAGAGTCAAAGGATGGGTCTTACAGAAACTCTTTGTTTGTTAGGCTTCATAACTCGAGTCTTCGACATTTTGATGATGTCATCTGATATTAAATGGAACAAAATCTCAAAGGAATGCAACAGAGAAACTGTAAACAACAAGAATATCACATTGCCAAAATGCATACCTAATGACATATCCATTTTCTTCTCTGTAAGAGCGATTGCCTCACTAGTTAGGGGATTAGCAGCCATCTGCATATGGTAAAAAAGGGCCATTAGTATCAAAGCACGGCAGATATTCCCCAAGCTAACAAATATAGGGGATACAAACGAACAATGTCTAACGAGGAATCAGATTATACAATTTCTTCAGGTTACATATCCTTCAATTTCCAACCCCCTCCACCCACTCCCAAATGAAAAAAATGAAAAAAATGAAAAAATCAGTCTGTTATAGATGCTTTGTGCGGACATCCATAATATCAAGATAGTCTACATGGGCTTCAGTTGGTCAAAAACTAACAGATTGGATGTTTCAAAGACCTAACTCCACATCTTAAATCGATATCGCAATCCAAAATTCAACAAGCTCATCTTTGAAGGAAACTAACTAAAATCACGTAATCCCAGATATCATCATGGAAAAATAGCAGAAGGTATACAGCACAACCAAATACAAACCTAATACGGTTAATTCCAACGCGGATTGTCTAGTGTGAGCAAAAATGCGTTACCTGATAATCAAATAAGCTTGTGAATTGTGGAGAAAAATCTTAATTAGGTTATGAGCAGAAGGAAGAACGACGACGAAGTAATCTATCGTCACAGCTGACAACGTAATGAAAAGGGGAAAAAGAGGCGGCGTATGAGAAAACGAAGGAAAGGCGGAAATAATATAATGATCGGCGGACTTGTATTTTCAAATTAACTTCCAATCACGCCTTTTATTTCAAATTTCAAGTCCGGCAAGTATAATAGCATGTTGCCATAATATTAGCAGATAAACAATATTTTCTTAAAATTTGAGAACTTGATGTAGCGTGAAAAATCTCGAGGAATAAAGAAGTTATATTTTGCAAATTATTTTATCAAAGCACACCATGTTTTTCTTTTAGCTATATTTTATAATCGATCGAAATTCCTATCATGATCGGTCGAATAAATTTAATGCAGTTTAATAATGATGAAAATAATTCTAAAAAAATGTTCAATCTAACAGAATTTGATGGATTAGTCTGTATTATAAGTTATCAAAAAAACAATGTTTATAATAATTGGCAACATCCAATTATACTTAATTTGAAATTACAAGTCTCTATCTCTTCTTCAAGAAAAGAAAGCAATATTTGTACTCTAGGCTTGACAGTCATTATAAGTCTCCATTCCATTCCTTCGCTTTACATAATTTATTCGGAGGAATCATTCCTATTATATTGATATTGATTAGGCATAGTCATTTGTTCCTCAACTCATAGTAATATTATTCCATTCATCCCTTCATTCCATTCATCTCTCATTCACCTTCTAAAAGTTTTGAACCGAGCCATGCTTGAATCTGCTTGAATGCCAAAAATTCCGAGCTCGATAATGCGTTGTCTGGCTTGGCTTTGTCTTCAGCCTGACATTCCACGCAACTCGTCTCACAAATTTCATCAAAATGTGTAATCTAAAGAAAGAGACAAGACAATTCTTCATATATAAAGATGGTTAACCGAAGGTGACACCGAATATATTTTACCACCGGAAAATCTAAATCGAACTTATTCAATACTTATCTTCGTGACGAAAATCGAAGATGCAGAATTTCAATGAATACAAAGTTCCTTCTGATAAATTCTAGCACATGCATGATGCACGCACCAGGGATAAACTCAACAAGTATCAATTAAGGGCCATGAATTGATCAATAAATTAATAGATACCAAAAATGCACTGTCCAAATGCAGAATACAAGAGTGCTGTTATAAGAAGACTATTAATGCTTCATAATTTGATATTGGTAAATTCCCGCGAAGAGTGCTGTTCTTTCTCAGTAAGGGAAGTATGCATGTCACTTTGCTTCCGCCACTCTTTATTCAAGGCAGCCAATTATTCGAAACAAATACGAAAATTGTGAAATGATCAGTTGCTGCCGTATATCCATTTCTCCGCATTGCTTGTGTAGTTAACCAACTCCTCAGGTTTAAACCACAGTTTGATTTCATCCTTGGCCGTTTCTGGGCCATCACTACCATGGATAATGTTTCTGCATCCATATATCACCAAAGTAAGGTGTGTTACCATTTAAACTAAGCAGCAAAACCAACAGTTCATCAAATGCGTACCTTCCCACCACAACGGCCAAATCTGCTCTGATTGAACCGGGTTCTGATTTCTGAGGATCGGTGGCTCCTATGAGTTTACTGCCATATCTGATCACTCCTTCACCTTCCCAAACCTGGATGAATACAAAGCTAAATGTATGATATTTTCTAAACATGTTTTGAGCAGATATAGGGGCCAGAATTTTCGTACCATGGCAAGGACTGGTCCGGAGCTTAAGAAGTTGCATAACCCATTGAAGAAAGGCCTATCCTTGAGGTCATGATAATGCTTTGAAGCAAAGTCCTTTGAAGGAACTATAATCTTGATTCCTACAAGTTTGAAACCTTTTCGTTCGAACCGGAAACAATTTGAAATCTAGCTCCAAAAAGGAAGTTCATCAGAATGAATGCAACTATGCAGCACATAAGGCTCACAAAATTTATGGTAATTAACTGTAGATCACTTAGCCATATAACATGCAAACAGCCTAATCATTATCAAGCTTTCGAATTGAATAGGCACTTAAGGAATGAGGAGGAGGAATAAGAAAGTAGAATACCAGCCCTCGCTGCACCCGTCTGGCTTTATGGCTATAAACGTTCTCTCCATCTTCGAAGGAAGTAAAGACAATGCAGCATCAGTAAGAAGGGCATAAATGAACAGAATTTAGACACAAACGATTTATTGATGAAAACAAGTACCTGAGCAGCATGTGCTTCCTGCTCCTGAAGCAGGAAAGCTGTCGTAGAAAGAAAGCAAAACAAAAACAGGTCAGAATTTTATGTGTAAGAAGATCCAATCTAATGCCTTCATCTTATCAAGTTTATTCATTGTGAAAAGAAGGGGGGATTTCAACTACACCAGCTCGGGTGGCACTACTTTTCAATTAACCAAGTATCTATATCTTGCAAAAACGATAAAAATATGTAAATAAAAAAATCACAAATAAGAGAACCAGTTTCAAAACGTTCACGGGGTAAGAACGTTAGATAGACCTGCTGAGGCAAGGGCTCCGACTCCAGATATCCAACCCCTATATGCATTTCGGACTCAGATAAACTGTATGAAGCTAAAGCTGACACTCTTCCTCTGTATGAAACTGCAGCTGCTGCTCGTCCACCTGAAAACAATATTTTCTTAGCTTCAATTATGGGTAAGTGCTACTTACTTTAGCATACTTCAGTATTTGACGGATTGATCTGTATACTTAAATAGTAGTTCAGATTTCATATTACCAGTTAAATATTCTCAACTCAAGAATGTTGACATCTCATTCCATTAATATATTTCTTCATCAGCAGATAGAAGTCATTTTGGTAGTTTGGTTACATAAAATGTTCCCTGTTTCCAAATTATGGGCCAACCAATATTTTTTGATTGAGTTTCTGGATCAATGATACATTTCACCAGATTGTGGATTTAAAATGTGAAAATCGGAGGTTGTTAGTTTGGGAGGATAAGAGCCATTTTTATTAACAATGAAATCATTGTTTTCTTGCCTATTTACCAATTAAAGTATTCAAAAGCTAGAATCGCATTGCCCAAGTTCCTAATTTTAAGAAATAGGAGTGTTGCAATGCCAAATATCTATTGTACCAGAAAATCATATTTAACTTAGATATGCCAATATTTTATACTTTCATATGCACTGGAAACAGCATGGTGTTAATCAATGTATAACTCTACATATATCTTAGATAACCATTGTTTCATCACTGTAAGTGTCCACAACCACAAACCAGGAAAAACAAAGAAAAATCATAATTAGCATATGTGGGAGGGTAAGATATATATAGTTACCCTGCAACTTTTTTATTTTTATTTAAAAAAAAAAAACTGTGCATGGTATTATTAATTGCTTTTCTGGGTAATCATCTACCAGATGGCTAATCATCTACCAGATATGATGCATGCATGCAATTATGAAAGATTAATACACAGAGTATGGAAAATATTTGACATATATCAGATGTTTCCAACGTTATACATTTCCCATCTTTATGGATCCATCTTCTCAACCCACACAGCCACAAGACTCACAATACACAACACCTCAAACACAGGAAGTAAACTCACCTAATCGCTCTCTTTCCCAAATCTCATGCGGAAGAATATTGATCATGAATTCCAGACGAAAACCCTCATTAGTGATAAACAACCTCCATTACATTATGTAAAGGGATTCAAAACTAAAATCAAAATTAAGAGACTAGACCGGCTTACAAAAACACCATCAAAATCAGAACCTCAATAAGGTAACACATAAACTAGAGCTGAGAGGCTTAAATTTGACCCAAAAAAATAAAATATGAAGTGCAAATGACCTGAAAACGAACGAGCGGTACGCTTCGAAGCAGCAGATAGGAGCGACCTAGCAGATCTGGAAATCTGAGACCTCATTTTAAGAGAAGACGTGATAAAAAAAACAAATGTAACAGGAATTTAGAAGCAGGTGCAGTGATCGAGTGAAAGAAGTGAGTTTTTATGAAGAGACGTATCCTTACAAGGACGTGTTTGGCGCAAAGTTTGAAACTAAAAGTAATTTGAACGGAAGTCGCTAAAAAGGGGCATCTAGAGTTGACAGATTTGCATCAAATTATTACGAAAAAGAAACAAAGAAAATGTCCTATTTTATACTTATAATAAGTTGATGATTCCGATTTAAGAAAATATGAAATCGGGATATGATTAAGAGGGTGTTTGGCTAAGCTTATTTTAAAGAGCTTATAAGCTCTAAGAGCTTATAAGATGTTTCAAGAGCTTATAAGACATAATGTTTGAAGAGCTTATAAGTTGTCAAAGTGTTTGGATAATTTAGCTTATAAGCTAGAGAAAGAATTGTGAGTTAGAGAGAGAAAATCATAGTTAGAGCGAGAAAATTGACGAGAGGTGAAGTCGATAGTATATATGTAGATTATAACGAATCATAGTAAGGTTATTTTGATAAATTCACTGTTAATTGCAAGCTTATGAAAAAATAAGTTGGAAGTTGGGGTTGAGCTACTTATTTTTAAGGGAGCTTATAAGCTGTTGGAGCTTATTTTAACAGCTTATAAGCTGTTTAGGAGCTTATTTTCTCAAATACCTTGCATGAGCTTATAAGCTCCTAAACAACTTATAAGATGTTTGAAGAGCTTATAAGCTTAGCCAAACACCCTCTAAATTTAACATTTCAAAGTATAAATAATTGATATGCAACCAACACAAACTTTTTATTCCATATATATTTATTTAATACATTATATTTGACGAGTTCACAAACTTGTCATTAATTATGTGTGGTCTTTTACGTACGTCGATACTCAAGTAATTTGTTATTTCTTTTTTTAGGTGTGATTTGTTCTTAACCTTAGGGGTAGTTTAAACCCTACATATTATTGGTGTTATTTCTATTTTTTCGTTATATAATCATTGCAAAATATTATTATTTGAGCCTCTTTCTTTTGTGATCTTGGTGAAACATAAATGCGATTCTCATTAGTAATTATTTTGTTAGTGAAAACTAGTATGTTACTATGTGTTAAGAATGATGTGATTCAATTTTGACAAGAGTTTGTTGAACTATAAGCAAATTAGTTTAATCAAACTAAATCGACCGACCATTAGTTTTTTTAAGGGGATTAGTTCACTTATTATTGGTTTCATTATTTTCCAAATTGCGGATTTAATTGTAGGGAAATATGATTTTAACCATTTCCCGAGGATCTATCTTGGATGTTTAATTTATCATACATTGATTATATACCTAGCATGCACCTATATAATTAATTGCAACATGTTGGTGTTTTCTCGTGTTTACCTGCGAATTTGTCAGGCATGGATTAGATCAAGACTCGTGCTTTGATCTTCTGGACTGTGTCCCGTTTGCCTAAACTCCAATGCCGAGTGAGGACAATCTATGGAGAGTGCTATAGAAATTCGCTTTCTTCCTTACCCTAGAGTTTTCGAAAATCTCACTATATTGGAATAGTAATTCTCGAAAATTTCACTCTTGGATTCGGGTTTGATTTTCTCTTACCTTATATTTATAATGCAATCCTAAATCCTATCAAGATAGAATTTATGCATATCTAATAAATATAATAATATCACTTAAGATAGAGATGATCAAGACAGAGTCTCAGAGGGACTCTAAAGGGAGGGGGACGAAATTCACTAAGCTCCAGGCCTGGATGGGCCAGCCCAGGGATCAAATGCAAGGAATAAAGATGGGCCTCAAATAAATTAATTATCTTATGTTTAGCCCAGAACATAAATTAATTCATAAACATTTATTCATGCCACTAGAGAATAAATGTTGACTTACCCCTTTATTACCGAAGTTAAGTCGGGCTTGCACTTAGACTTCACGAATCCCCGTATTTAAGATATCGTACGTCCATTAATTATTTACAGCGTTCTGACTGCTTAAAATAATTAATATCTTTAATTCCTTAAGTAGTACCACTCAACCTTATTATTGTACTTGAGATAATTCAACCTGTAGGGTTTAGTACAATAAACCTTTTGAGCTCCTTAAGGGGCGTCATCATCCTAGCGGATACGGTAACTCGACACGGTAACTAGCATGACATACAAGACGCCACCACCCAAGATGCGAGAATCTTGGGTTATCTCATGTAACTCTAACCATAACAAGTCAAAATGATGGTCGGCAACTCATACTCACCTAATACCTTATCGAGGTTTAGATCAACGTAAAGTCATTGAGATCTAGGTTCTTCACGACGGTCGGATAGAAGAACTCATCTCATCGTGATCCATCAATACGTCGGGGCGTACCAAGATAGACAAGCAACCAAGTCAAGTTACTTTATCTATACTGCGATCTCATTCCGACAACTCGTCCTCAAGTTGTCTCATGTGATTCTTTTATATCTCATTAAGCTTGACCAATCATACGGACTTACGTGATCTACAACGCCTCGTATGATCTAACTTATATATGAGATAAAGGGACATACATATGCAATCAAGTAAACAATTCGGATAAGAGATTGTAATAGTGGTAACAGAAACATTGTATACAAGCTCAACCAAAACTCGCTTCTAGTATACAAATCCAACAATCTCCCACTTATACTAAAGCAAAACTTTTAGTATACAATGTGTCTCTACTAGCTATTACAAACAACACCATCACTTTGCTTCTCTCACTTATACAAAAGTTTTCTTTCTAAGTGGGTGCCATCTTGGGCAATCCAAGTCCTCGAATATGCTATTCGTAGATTTTTGCAGCTCTTCGTGAATGGGTCGACTAGGTTATCCGCATACCAATCTTTTCAATCAACCGTCTCCCGTCTAACGATTTCTCGTATGACATGGTACTTTCTCTCATGTGTTTGGTTGCCTTGTGGGTCCGTGGTTCCTTCGAGTTTTCCATCGCACCGAGTTATCACGATGAAACTATGATACTCTTGGGCAAACCGGTACCACATCTAGATCCATGAGGTAGTTCTTGAACCATCTGACCTCTTTAGCAACCTCAGGCGGCTACATATTCGGCTTCTATGGTAGAGTCCGCAATACATCGCTGCTTTGCACTCCGTCCGGATCGGCTACTCTCCCAAGGTAAACACATAGCCTGAGGTAGATTTTTTCTCATCACGGTCAGCTTGGAAATCCGAGTCTGAATAACCCAAAGGCATTAGACTATCTGCATGGTAAACTAGCCTATAATCTCGAGTCCTTTTTAGGTACTTGAGTATATGCTTTACCGCAATCCAATGAGCTTGTCGAGGTTAGGCGATATCTTGTACCTACCGCATAGAAGATATCGGGTCTCGTACATAGCATTGCATACATGAGACTTCCTACGACGGAAGCGTAAGGAACTTGTCTCATTTCCTCTATCTCCTTTACAGTCATAGGTGACTGCTCCTTAGATAAAGGAACACCATGCACGAAGGTAGCAATCTTTTCTTGGCGGTGCATACTAAAACGGTAATCACGGTATCAATGTAAGGCGCCCGAGATAAGCTCAACATTTTCTCTTGCGATCTCGGTAAACCTTGATTCCAAGAATGTACACTACATCTCCTAAGTCTTTCATTTGAAACTGATCGGATAACCAACTCTTTACGTATGATAACAGCTTCACATTGTTTCCAAGTAGAAGGATGTCATCTACGTAAGGTACAAGAAATACCACATCACCGTTGACATCTAAACGATACACACAACTTTCGCTAGGCAACTGGATAAATCCATAGGATTTTACCACTTCGTCAAAGCGTAAATTCCAGGATCGTGAAGCTTGCTTAAGTCCATAAATGGACTTCTTAAGCTTCCATACTAGATGTTCTTCACCCTTCACTACATAACATTCGGGTTGCTGCATATAGATGTCACTACCTTCTTCAAGGTAACCGTTTAGAAAAGCGGTTTTCACATCCATTTGCCAAACCTCAAGGTTTAAGTGGGCTGCTATGGCGAGAAGAATTCGATGGACTTGAGCATTGCTACAGTGAAAAGTTCTCATCGAAAATGATGCCCTCAACGAGTGTACCCTTTCGCCACAAGCACGGCTTTAAAAGCGAAACATCTCCATCTGAATCTCTCTTTCTCTTGTATACCCACTTACTACCTATGGCTTCTTGCCATCCGGTAGTGGTGTCTTTCGTATACATCCATAATCGTTATGGACTCAATTTCTAAGTCCACGGTGTGCCATGATCTTGCATCGTGTCTCATATCGCCTCACTTGTATGTCCATGGGTCGATTATTGCTGCGTTTCTTGGAACTAAATCAAGATTTACCCACGAACATAAATCGCTCGGATTGACGAACCCTCCCACTACGATAAGGTGCTCTGGCACAATGGCAGCGGTGGGTGCGAGAACTTGTGGTTCTCATCTTGCACAACTTCTGGATAGGAGCCACTTGTCTTCGGTATCTCCAGTGGAACTCGACCCACTTCAATTTCTTGAAGTATCGGTGTCGATCCTCCCACTGAACCGACATCTCGTACCTTTGACTTAATAGGTGGCGGAATACGATCATCTTCGAATTCTTGAAGAATGATTTCAACTTTGGATTTATGGTTTTTCATATAATCCTCTTCTAAGAATCGGGCATTAGTGCTAATAATGACCTTCTGATCCTTAGGACTATAGAAATAACCACCATTCGTTCCTCTAGGATAGCCAATAAACAGCCTTGCTTCAGATCTAGACTCCAACTTGTCAGCCTTCTTGTTCAGCACATGTGTTGGACTACCCCATATCCTTATGTGGTTTAAACTAGGTTTGCGCCCAAACCACAACTCGAACGGGGTCTTTTCGACTGACTTTGATGGTACTAGATTAAGTATGCCGTTGTTTCTAAGGCATACCCCAGAATGAAATAGGCAATGTTTCATAACTCATCATTGATCTAACCATTTCTAAGAGAGTCCTATTTCTTCGCTCTGACACACCATTTTATTGTGGTGTGCCCGGTGTAGTGAGCTGGGAGGTAATCTCACACTGCACCAAATAGTCCATAAACTCGTTACTGAGGTATTCGCCACCACGATCGGACATGATGACTTGATACTTTACCAAGCTTCATCTCCACTTTCGTCTTAAATTATTTGAATTTCTCAAAGCATTCGGACTTGCGGTGAAGCGGTATATGTATCCGTACTCGAGTAATCGTCGATGAAAGTGACAAAATAATCGTACCCTCCACGAGCTTGTGTGGACATAGGTCCACACAGTCGAATGGATTAGCTCAATACTTCTTTGGCTCTATAACCCTTCGCTTTGAAGGGTGCAGTCGACATATTTCCTTCATACGAGATTCGCGGACCGGGAACGCAGATGGCGTGAGATCACTCAACGCCCATTCTTAGCCGCCTTTGGATCCTATTTAGATGATGTGACCTAATCTAAGATGTCGGAGAAATGTGGTGTCATCTTCAAGAAAACTTTCTCTTAAGGTTTGAAGTAGATGCAACAAAATTAAAGGTATTATGTTTGTGAAATAGTATAAAGCGAATTATATAAAGTGTCACCACGATAACTTCGTCATTTCTTATGATAGAAACACCACTATAAAAAAAAACGAATATCCATGAATAAATAGTTTCAAACGAAATAAGGTTTCACGAAACTCAAGCACATATAAAACGTCTTTTAATACTAAAATTGTCCTATCAAAACATAAAGTAACATGGAGATCGTTATCTCGCCATTATGCAGCTTCCTTATCCGCATGAATCCCTGCAAGGTGTAACAAATATGATCAGTCGCACCCGTATCTACTACCCATGAATGAGTAGAATAAGTCGCTAAACATGTTTCTGTTACTAAAGCAAATGGCGTACCTTAAGCCTTGAGCATAGGGCACTTGGCCTTCCAATGCTCAGTCTTGCATCACTTGAAGCACTTGCCCATCTCCTTTGGCATTTTCAAGCCTTCGGTGGCAGCCATGTTCCTGCTCCCACTGGTTCCTTTGCCTCTACCACCTTTGGTGCCCCTTTTTCTTCTTCCATTTTTCAACGGAAAATTTGGGCCCTTAGATGTGCTAGCAAGGGCATGTGCTCCTTTACCCATAACTTCTTCCGCGGCCACGAGATCATTAAGCAACTGACTAAGTGTATACTCGGTCTTGCTCATGATCGCGTTCACGCGAAAGTTCTCAAAAGACTTGGGCAGTGTGTTGAGGATGATATCGACCTTGGCTTCGCCGTCAATACCTCCTCCCAACTGATCAAGACTATCCATGAGATGAGTCATGTGAGAGACATGTTCATGGACCGAACTTCCTTCTTCCATCCTACACGTCAAGATTTCTCTCATTGTGTGAAAGCGGACTGTCCGATCCGACTGCCCAAACTTACTCTCGAGACTTGACCATATTTCAGTCGCGTCTACCATCGATTGATGCTGCAGCTGCAAGCCTTTGGACATTGTAGTCATCATATAGCATTTGGCCATATTGTTTGACTTATGCCAAAGTCGCACGACTCATTGTTCATTAGTCGATCGTCGATGAGGCATCGGGTTTGGGAGTAGTGAGAACAAACATGTGTTCTTTAGCGAAAAGAACATATTCAATTTTTTGTTTCCACTCGATAAAATTTGGACCGGATAGAGGATTTTGTGCGAGCATATTGATAATCGGTGTAAGAGACATATCTGAAAAGTAATGTAAACACATAAGCATATGATCGCACATAATTCGTAACAATAATATTGTAACCTTTTGATAAAACAATATTAATTGAAACCTCCAATCGCCAAAGGAATTCCACATGCAAGCCACGCGTGTGGACGTTTACACATGAACCCCTCGACCAGACTAAAATATATCTTTTAGTCGTTTAATTTCAATCCATGTCAACTTATCCTTATGACAAATGAAATTAATGATTGGACCTTACTAGACCACATCACTATCACGAAGGGACTTCACGGAAGTTGTACTTGAGGTGATGTCTAAGCAATGACCACAATTTTAACAATAGAAAATGAATTCTTAGAATTGGCATACTCACTAGGACCATACCGCTTCCAATCCAAATTCCTTTGTTATCTCATTTTAAATCTATCTCTAGAGAACTTATGAAAATCGCATATGTAAGCCACGCGTGTGGGCGTTTACATGAAACTCCCACTTCTCAATAGATTAAAATGTTTTATTTAGAAATCTCATCTAACAAACTTATGACAAACAAAGCAAGCAAGCCACGCGTGTGGATGTTTACTCACGGTCGTATCACTTTGTTTAGAGATCAAAAGTGGAGGTCTTGACATTTTAATTTAAAAATTAATATGTCGGGTTTCTTCTTAGTCTTTTGTTTCAAAGGTTTGTCCATGCGGATCACGTAATCCTAGCATGCTTTTCTATAGAACTCAACATGTAAAACATGCTCGCAGAATTCTAAAATATGCTTTGAAAACGCGATAAACCTAGCATGCTTACTATGCGCATCCAATCACGAAAACATATAATATGTTTATCTACGTAATTAAACATACATAGCATGCTTCTGCATAATTTAAACATCCACGACATGCTTTGAACGATAAAAATAAAATAAAATCGTTCATCGCGGCCCACTCGTGGATCATGTACTTCCCTGCCTAATTTATTACATAAATTTACAAAGTACAGATCTTCATTAAAAAAAATCTCGAAAACGGGCCTCGCGTGCGCGGGCACGGGTCGGATTCTTCAAAACTGGATTTGGGCCGAAAAATTGAAAACGGGCCTGATCATTGAATCAAGCCGAATCGGGTCAAAAATCTGGAACCGGGTCGAAAAATCGGGTATGGGCGAATTGGGCGGGTCGGCCGGGATGGGTGGGCCGTGCGTTAGGGCATAGCCCATGCGCACGCTTAGCACCATCCGTCGCCATCCCTTGCGTCGTCGCCCAACCTACCGAGCCTGGCCGAGAAGTCACCGCCGAGAGCGCCGAGCATCGCCGAGAAAACCGCACCCCACCGCTGAGGAACGCCGCAAGATCGCGATCTGGCCGGAGGCCTGCGGCGCCGTGCTGCCCGTCCCTACCGAGACTCGCCTCGCCATGTCGGGGCTGCTGCCGAGTCTCCTGCGCATGCGTGTGTCGGCATCTGCCGAAAACTGCACTGACTCGCGCTGCCGCCCGGCGTTCTCGCCGAGGTCCAGCCGAGCCCGCGCCATCCGCCGAGGCGTGCGAGCCGCGACGACGAGCCCGCCGAGCGTGCACGCTCAACGTCGAGGCATGCCGAGGCGTCCGTACGAAAACCGCGTGCCCGCACGCCCGATGTCGTCGAGAGCCGCACGCCGAGACCCACCGAGCGCTACCGAGGCTTCCGCGCGAGAAGCTTGCGCGTCTCGTCTCGTCATCCGTAGTCCTGCCGAGGGTGACATGCCGAGCGCTGTCGGACACGACCCGTCGAAACGTGCCGAGCCGCGTCGCCCGACCCCTACCGATGTCATCCAGGTGCTTTCGGACGTGACCCGCCGAGGCCACCCGAAGCTGCCGAGGCCCTGTCCGTCCAGATCTGCCGAGAGCAGCCGATACCTGTCGAGAAAATACGCAGCTGCCGAGGCGTTCTGCGAGCGCCGAGCACGTCCGCGTGCCGTCGCCCGCACACCCTCGACGGTGCCTTCATCTTTCCGGTACCCTCCGTCGTCTCGTTCTTCGTGCTTTTCGTCTTCGTTCTTCTTTTACAGATAAGATTTACAAGAAAAAATCTAATCTAACCACGGATTTTCTCACGGTGAAAAATAAAATCCGAAAAAAATAAAGCGAGCCACGATGAATGATAGATCCAAAATTAATTAATTACGCACGTAATAATCAAACATGATTTAATCCAACAGAGCCAAGATTCTGAACCTCGCTCTGATACCAATTGTAGGGAAATATGATTTTAACCATCTCCCGATGATCTATCTAGGATGATTAATTCACCATACATTGATTATATACCTAGCATGCACCTATATAATTAATTACAACACGTTAGTGTTTTCTCGTGTTTACCTGCGAATTTGTCAGGTTAGGATTGGATCAAGACTCGTGCTTTGATCCTCTGGACGGTGTCCCGTTTGCCTAAACTCTAATGCCGAGTGAGGACAATCTATGGATAGTGCTATAGAAATTCACCTTCTTCCTTACCCTAGAGTTTTCGAAAATCACACTATATTGGAATAGTAATTCTCGAAAATTTCACTGTTGGATTCGGGTTTGATTTTCTTCCTTACCCGGATCGATCTGAACTGCTCAAAACCCATTAAATTTTAAAGCGGTTCTAGTTCCGATTCGGATCCGCTTTAGACCCGGACCGTTTAGATCCATAATTTGATGGTCCGGTCCGGTCCGGATTGATTCGATTCGAATCAAAATCAATACTTATTTATTGGTTACGGTCCGAGTAAAACATGTTTATTCACAATGAGACAACTTGAGGACGAGTTGTCGGTATAGTCATGATAGATAAGAAGTGACTTGACTTGGTTGCTTGTCTATCTTGATGCGTCTCGACGTATTGAATGATCACGGTGAGATGAGTTCTTCTATCGACCGTCGTGAAGAACCAAGATCTCGGTGACTTACGATGATCTAAACCTCGATAAGGTATTAGGTGAGTATGAGTTGCTGACCATCACTTTGACTTGTTATGGGTGAGGGTTATATGTTCTAACCCAAAATTCTCCGCATCTTGGGTGGTGGCGGTCTTGTATGTCATGCTAGTTATCAGTATCAGTCACCGTATCCGTTTAGGATGATGACGTCCCTTAAAGAGCTCAAAGGTTTATTGTACTAAACCCCGCAGTTGAGTTAGCTCAAGTACAATAATAAGGTTGAGTGGTACTACTTAAGGAATTAAAGATATTAATTATTTTAAGCGATGAATGCTATAAATAATTAATGGACTTCGATATCTTAAATCTGAGGATTCGTAATGTCTAAGTGCAAGCCCGACTCAACTTCGGTAATAAAGGGTAAGTCAGCATTTATTCTCTAGTGGCATGAATAAATGTTTATAAATTAATTTATGTTCAATGAACATAAGATAATTAATTTATTTGAGGCCCATCTTTATTCCTTGCATTTGATCCTGGTTTGCCCATCCAGCCCGTAAGCTAGGCAAAATCGGCCCCTATGCTCTACAAGGCAAGGATTTGATTCTCTTTATCCTATAAGGATATTATTATATTTATGGGATATGCATAGATCCTTTCCATATAAGATTATGGTAATAATCATTTCCATAAAGGTTTATGGTAATTTCCATATGGGATTATGGTAATTTCCATAAAGGATTATGGTAATTTCCATATGGGATTATGGTAATTTCCATATAAGATTATGGTAATTTCCATATAGGATTATGGTAATGCATTATAAATATGAGGTAAGAGATTAAATCTAGGTCAATGATTAATAATCATCATCATAATTTTTGAGACTCCCATTGTTCTTGGGAGAGAATTTTCGAAAAAGTGTAGAGATGATAAAGGGTGATTTTTCCGAAGCATTCTCCATAGATCGTCCTCACTCGACGTTGGAGATTGGGCAACCGGGATACAGTCCAGAAGGTCAAAGCACGAGTCTCGATCCATTCCGCCTCGACAGATTCAAAGGTAAACACGAGAAAACCCCAACGTGTTGCAATTAATTATATAGGTGCATGCTAGGTATATAATCAATGTATGGTTAATTAAACATCCAAGATAGATCCTCGGGAGAGGGCTAAACATAGTTTTTCCCAACACACTTTGCATCGAATTAAACCACATGCTGCACCGCTTGTGCGTGAAATATATATAATAATTGAATTATTCAACCTATGTACGTTTACTAATTACTACATACAATCATTAACATACATAAATGGGAATAAATCATGTCAATTAGATTTAAAAATCTAATGATTATATTTAAGTGTGCATCTGAATTAGTCAAATGCACATTTATGCATATAATTGTGCATCTGTGTCATAATTTGTGCATTGAATCAAACGCCCATATTGATTTATCAATTGTTAATATTTGTCCTCATGTTTACATTATAAGGAGTCTACACAATAATCACTCTATATATATATATATATATATATATATATATATATATATATATATAGGGTTAATGTGAGAACCAAAGATGATGATTTAGAGTGAAGTTGATGAATCCATGAAAAAGTTCTTGAATCGAAAAAATAGAATTTTGCTCTTCATGAGATTCAATCTGGTGAAAATTCAGATTCAACGAATTCATTTTCTTCTAGCAATTTTCGTGGTTATTAGTTCTCACGTTAAAATGATTCTTATTTTGAACATCACTATATATATATATATATTAAATGTGCTTTATTTTATTTTTAACTTTAGTATTATCTATTTTAAATTTTAATTATTTAATATTAATAAATCACTTTAATTATAAAATTAATTTTATTACTTACTAAATAACAAATATCAAATAAAAGTAAATATATCATTAAAATTTAAAAGTATATTCATAAATGATACATAAATAATTTTTAAAAATATATTCTAATTGTAGCAAGAACCATATAATATAACTACTAGTTATATTCATTTATATATGCTAATATATAGAATGTATATAATAATCAAATAATATTTTTGAAGTTATTTTCAGTTATGTTTTATTGTAACAAATTTATATTTAATGCTAATAAATCACTTTACTAATAAAATTAAGTTTTATTATGTACTAAATAACAAATATCAAACAAAAGTAAATATATCGTTAAAATTTAAAATTAAATTCATAATGAATACATAAATAGATATAATATATGAAAATGTACTTTAATTATAGCAAGAACAAAATAATATAACTATAGTTATATTCACTAAAATATGCTAATATTATTGATATAAATATAGAATGTCTACAATAATCAGATTATATTTTTGAAATATTTTTATTTATATTTTATTGTATCAATTTTGGAGAAACAATCAATATCATGATAACATGTAAAGGAAAAACAACTGACATATATTAGCACACACAAAACTAATGTCATTTATGAAAATAGTTAAATAATTAATCCACGAAAACACATGTATTTCTTGAAATTTCACAAACATGTCATATGTGATGGTTGTGCTTTGCTCCATGAAAAATAATCATTTTTTTAAAATTCATATAAATCTCAATTATGAATTATCGTTTGCTTCATTGCAAATTTTTAAATTTAAAATATTTGTATAGGGATATATAAATGATATGTATGTATGCACTAGTGAAAATATATCATAATAAGGTTATAGATTGTGAAATACAATTTATTCGTTTAATATATAATTACATTTCATATTTAATATATTTGCTATGTATGCAACATATATCATTCTACTTGAAGACTAAAGTACACACATAATAAAAAACATATTTTATTTAATTTAAAATATTTATTTTATTTGTATATTTATTTCAAGTTTATTAGTATTTATTATAAAGAATCTACACATTTTTTACCGAATAACATTTGTACATTAATTGCAGTAATACTTATTTATCAAAAGTTATATTGATTTCCATATGCATTCATTCAACAATTTTCTTCTCATTTCTCTTTCTATTTCTTTATTTTCTTATTCCTTTATTCTTTTCCAAAATCATGCGATTTTGTTCAATAAAAATATATGCAATATACAACTTGCATTAAACATTAAAACAAGAATTTTAATTGGATACATGATATATAAAGATAAATTTAAAATGAATAGGTTATAATTTAAAGTTCTAAAACAAATTATATATATATATATATATATATGATAGATAACACAACTAACTCAATCATTCACTTTTATCTTTTAAAAGTTTTAATTTTAGAAATTTCTAATGCTAATATTTAATTTTAATTGTAGAACTAATTTAGTTTTATATTAAATAACATGTGTATTTCTCAAAAAAT
>CM072814.1:71493260-71708822 GCA_036937905.1 Salvia rosmarinus
AAGTGAAAACATCTGCTCAAATATATTTTCAAAGTTATTTTGAATTTTCTTTCTCATCGCAATCACCTCGTAAAAGGAAATTACCATAAATAAACCTCTCCATGCAATTTTTTCGCAATTATCGTTGCCATAAATAAGAGTCATCTCTTGGACTTTGGAGCACAAATATATTAGCAAAGGACACAACAATATAGCAGGATATATATATATATATATATATATATATAAAGTGACAAGCATAGGATAGCACGTATTTTCATGTTACATAACATTTGTAATATAAATAAGACAAAACTTGGGTGAGCTCAAATCTCACCGCGAAATTTCATTCTTTTTTTTCTTAAAATAATTATATATTAATTATAGTGAATAAGGATAATTAGATTTTGTTAATTTATAATTAAATTTATTAATTTGTAATTGTAATTTTAATTCAAAATTAGAATTTATTAATTCATAGTTATGGTTTTAATTCATAATTAAGGTTTATTACTTCAAAATTAGGGTTTATTAATTCATAATTAGGATTTTTAATTTTAATTATGGTTTATTAATTCAAAATTAAATTTATTATTTAAAATTATGATTTATTAATTCAAAATTATTATTTATTAATTCATAATTATGATTTTATTAATTTATAATTAAGGTTTATTAAATTGATTAATTTTAATTAAAATTAATTTAATAATAATTAATTAATTAAGTAGTCTCAGTATGCAGCGCGGAGAGGAGACCACCATATAAATAAATAAGATTGAAGTCGGACATTAAAAAACAGACTTGTCGCACAAATATTATATACAGAGAAGTGTTGCAAAATGTAACCTATTACATTCTGCGCTCACTATATTATATACATACACGTGAAGTTTGAGAAACTTACATTCTTCATTTGTTTAGATATTCTTTAGTCATTTTTATATGTACTCTAAAAAAATCCAAGACCAAAATTTGGGTATGGACGTCCGCACGAGACTTGTGTTTTTGGTAAACAGTCGCTCGTGCCTGGTCATTGCGACCCCCTTTGTGAGGAGGCACCCCTAAATATCTGCAAATCATGCATAGTTATATACTCCATTAATTAAAATTGTCAGATTTGTAAAAGTATTTCTCAATTAGAATTTTCAATTATTAATTATTTTTAATTACAATTTAATAATCAATCATTTAAATTTATTAATCTAAAGCTAGAGTGTAATAATCCATACTCAAGATTTAGTAATTAGTTTAATCAATATCAATTTAATTAATTAATCAAAATAATTATAAAAAAGGGTTGCACCATGTGGAGTATGGGAGTGCGACCCAATATTAATTATAAGCTTAAGATAAAAATTATAAAAGAAATACCAAAACTCATCCTATCAGAATAACTTTTATACTTTTGTATACACAGAGAGATCAAAATTTTATTCTACGCGCATAAGTCCCCGTTCCTCAACTCAAAAAAAAAACTCATAAACGAGGTATATTTGAAAATTGGGAATATTTCACTTGAATATTTATAAAGAGATAAAACAATATGAAGACAATAAATAGTATTTAATTGGAAGTGCAGATGATCTTTTAGTAAAAGTGAAACAAGAAATAGATCGCAGGTGAGCGAAAGCATCCTGAAAAGTAGTAAATTTTGAAAAGCAGCAGCTTTACATTGAAACTTGAATTTGTCATACATATGTAATGTACATAATATTATTATTGGCGTGCCAGAAAATCTACAGTGGTCCACCACCTTATCTTCAATAATGGACCACCCTCGCCCACCTACATGCCTTCTATATCTTTGCTAAAATATATAAATAAAAATAAGTTACAGTATTCCAACTTCCAGATATTAATTTCTTAGAGTTTTGAGTGATTACTTGTGCTGTACATGCTAGCTTATTTATCAATAGATAATCGGAATATGAATGTTTTAGCAGAGCTACTCATTTAAATTTATTTGTTTGGGGATATCTACGTGCGTCTCTGTGCACCTTACGTACTTATATTAGTAAATTTAAAATAGAGATTAACATGAAAGAACTTTTTCAAATTTGAAACAGTACGATTTCTTGAGAAAATGAAAGGATAAGTATACAAAATGTGAAACGGAGAAGAGAGTGTAGCATCATTAATCAGCTCCAGTTGTGACAAATTAACAGTCGTCCGATTAATCTACCGTAGATCATTATTTCATTTCCATTTCTCAAAAGTTGAAACGTGATAAATATTATTGTCAAACATCAGAAATTTCAACTTGAGATCTATATATTCTCTTGTTAATTAATTAATTGGGAATTTTAAGATTTCGATTTGATTGTTACTTTATGAAATGCTTGAAATGCTAATTAGTTTTATTTTCAACGCCATGAATTCGGATTTATCTATACTTAGTGTCGAACTGTTTTATTTACTTCTTTTGTTCATTTGAGTCTTCAACCAGTAGTAATAGTAGTACTGCTTGTTGTTATTTTTGGTTTTTCTTTTCTTTTTCAATTAAGAAACCTCATTAGTTTTGAGCCTCCCCTATTTATTATGCCTTATATCATATATTAATTAGTTTTGCAGCACTAACACATGTACGATCAATGAAACAACCAACACCGTTCATATCTAGATATATTATAGTTTATATTCCATTTGAGCTAAAGTATAAAATGATAAATAGAAAGTCGAAATGCCAAAAAAAATCATAAATAACCTACTATAAAGTTAACTAGTGATTGGGTAGTTGGTCAATATTTCATCATCCAAGTGTTTAGCTTAATATGTTAAAAGAAGAGATCGGCAATCTCACTCTCACGTCCACTCCAATCAAAACACATAAAATTGATTGTGGATGCTAACTTTTTCCTTAGTTATTAGAGGTAACTATCATCTCTAGTTTTACTATGTGTTGCGTCAAATTTAAAGGAGCTTTGAAATTACTTAACCAAAACTGCATGCGCAAACCTAACATGTAGCAAATCGATCAGTTTATTTCATTTGTTACAACAGCGATATATATAATTCATTTTGACCTGGAGTGTAAACAAATATTTATTTTATTCAAGTTTTATAAAGTGTTATTATTTTTTTTAATTTTGGACAATGCATGAAAGCTTTAAAATATACTTGTAGTGGCCATCACCATATTATCAATCAAAATCAGCACCATCCAAGCATGCATGTATCGTAAAAGATCATCCCTACTTTCACCAGTCTCCACTAAAATAATAATATCTCCGTCTATGAAAAGTGTATCACCTTCTTTTTTAGTATATTACTCCTTATTATTCAACTTCGTAACCACTCATTATTTACTAAAAAACAATTTATATCACCCAAAACCTAACACATAGTTAGAGGAGGCAAAATGGATGGGTCGGCTGGCCCCACCCTCGAACTGGTTATTAAGTGGGTCGGGCGGTCATCAAGACAATGCTATGGGGTCAAAATTTCAGAGACCAACCCAACTCCATGCGGGCCATCGGGCTAAGCCCGCCCATAAGATAATATGGTATTTTTATGTGTTCTATCAAGTATTATAGTATGATACTTTAATAAATTCATATAACTGTTTTAATGAATACTGTAATAAAACATAAAAGATAATAGGATACTTGTATAAGTCGTATTAAATGCTATAATGTGATACTTAAAAGATAATAAGACACTTAATATATGTCCTAATATGTATTACATTAACATAATCTGAACAAACTTTTTAGCCTCAAATCCTGATAGACCCGATTTTTTTAGAGGCCACTATTTTTACGAGCCCAACCCAGCCCTAATTCCAGGTACCCCGGGTCGGCCCACCAGACCGAGCCAATTTTTCGGCTCTACACATGATGTAACTCTTTCTCCATTCAAACAAACTTACCAATAATTTTATTAAAACTCGTACCATTCAAAAATAATACATTTATTATAGACGGAGGGAGTATAATTTCGTAATTGGATACGAATGAAATATTTTTTAGAATTAATTATATAATATATATGTCTCATTTAAAATATCTCACTTTTCTTTTTGGATTGTCTCATTACAAATGTCACATTCCATTTTAGAAAGTAATTATCCCTTCAAAGAGTGTGAGTCATATCCACTTTTAAACACTTTTATTTTATACATTTTTTCTAAATATTTGTGTTCAAAAGAAATGAGACACTTTAAATAGGACGAATGGAGTATATGTTAGGGTTACAGAACCTCTGATTGATAATTTCCAATTATTCTTCTTAAGCATATTATTTGGGTCCAATTTGGATGTATGCAGCTTTTCTGAATAGCCCAAATTTAGAAGTCTAGATTTGAAGCATTAAACAGCTAAAATAACATAGCCTGGGAAAAGAAACTCTGGAAAAGGAAGATGCAGTGCCAGTGCAGAAATGTTAATTATAGATAGCTAAGTGTTTCCAAATATAATTACAACTTGGCATCTTCTCCTTTTACCTATAAGAGTAGCTAGATTTTTATATTTCTTGATTTACATTTTTGATTTCGAGTGATTACATAAATAATTTTTCTCCGGCTTAAAAACAAGAGATGTGATTAATTTATTGACATTAGTTCTTTATACCAGTACATTAAAAAAAATATAAGATATATATAGTATTTATTAATTCGTTGTTTCCAACTCGCAATTCTTAGAGATAATCAAATTACGAAATTGAAAATCTAAGAAGTAAAGCTGAATACCTTAGTCTCGTAATTGAGAGAGCAAAATAACTGTTATGGCGAAAATTTATAAATCAATATAAATTCAGTGGAATTGACTTTAACCGAATAGCTCAATAATCTAATAAAACTATATCAAAAACAAATAAGTTAGCACATGTACATTCTTTTTTTTCTTTGTTACTAATTCTTTCATGGACCTCCTTTCAATTGCTATTTGATCACTAAGTCTTGAAAACAATTAGCGAATTAAAGCAAATTCAATTAGTGTATATTAAAGTTGAGTTTGAGGACTAACAACCTTTGAAGGAGCTTAGAATTTTTTTGAGATTTGATGAAATGATCTTTCAAGTATATAATAAAGTATTAAAGGAAAATACATAATTTTATCCCAGTAAATTGACCATGTGATAATTTTAATCTAATAAATTGATAATATCTTAATCAAGTCAAATGAATTTATTTTATGATAATTTTAGCACCCATAAGTGATCTTTCGGCGTTGAAAAACCCTATTAGCACTGAAAACAACATTAAGTTCGTAAGTCATTTCCAACGATATTTCTGACTTGTGTTTTTCATATGTTATTTCTTGGTGCCGATTGTGCTTTTTGACATAAAAAATCATTTATGGGTTAAAATTATCACAAAATCAATTTATTAGGCTTTACTAAGATATTTTTGATTTATTTGGCTAAATTTATCATAAAGTAAATTATTAGACTTAAATTATGTATTTTCCCAAGTATAAAAATAAGAAACCTGCGTGCTGTCAGAGAAGGGACAATCATACAAGCTCACTCCAAGTGAAACTTTACTATAGAACTACAAATCTAAAAATACTATAAAGTTACAATTGAATTTAACAAATAAATTTTTTACTACTATTTACAAGCGAAACTTTACTTTTCATATAAAAAACATGCTACTACTTACTAGTGTAATACTGAAAAACTTACTATTGATTTTGACATAGAAATTCTCGAACTTACAAAATTAGGAAGAATTAAAAATAAATAAATAAAAAATTGACTTGCACTTGATTTTAGTATTCGAAGTTTAAAATTTGAATAGTAAAATTAAGTCGTATATATATGCGACTTGAGAAATCAAACTCCATATAGTTCTCTTACATTGTCTTACAATAGAAGACAAATCACAGGTGTGTGTTGGCGCAGTGGTAGAGTGGTTAACGCCTGGGCCAAAAGTCTCGGGTTCGAGTCCACCGTGACCACTACAAAAAGCGATCGATCGTGACGGAAAATTCCGTCATAAAACCTGTCGATCCGTCGCTAAAATGGATTAGCGACGAATTTGAGGGTCACCGAAACACGGTTGGTAGCGTTTAGCGGCGGAATTATGTCCGTCGCTAAAAATTAGCGACGGACGACGGAAAATTCGATCGCTAATTCGCGACCTCAAACGATCGTCGATATAAATTCCGTGGTTACGCGATGCTAATCCGTAGTGAGTTAGCGACGGATTAACGACACACTTACTCCGTAGCTAAAAATTCCGTCTCTACTCAAAATCGTTATTACGACGCTAATCCGTCTCGATCCGTCGCTAATTAGCGGCGGAATAAGTCCGTCGCTAAAATTATAGTTTTTTTCTATTAGTAAAAATTCCGTCAGAAATCCGTGGTAGAATCGTCTCAGTCCGTCGCAAGTCCGTCGCAATTTACGCTGGTTCGGTTATTTCACGTTGTTAATCCGTCTCTAATCCGTCGCTAATCCGTCGCTATATTAACAGATTCTGCACAGCTTCAATTTGAATTTTGACGACAAACCTATTTTCAAACAACCAACCCAAACAAATATACAAACAACCAATTCCATCCAATTCAATCTATTCAATCCAACCAAACAAATCAATTCCAACCAATTCCATCCATACAATACAAACTATGAAAACAAACCAATTCAATCCATATAATACAAACTATCGAAATAAACCAATTCAATCCAAACAAAGCATTTCAATCCAAACAAAGCATTTCAATCCAAAATCGTAATATCCAAACAATCCCATAAAAACAATTCTAAATCATGCGATAAGTTAACAAATTCATAATACAACCCGAATATGACGAGGAGGGAAGCGGAGCTCATATCACGGTGGGGAAGCGGAGCTGGCCATGAAGCGGTCTGGGCCTCCTGCGAGCGTGCATCGAGCTCAATCTGTTCTTGCGCTATCTCGCTCTCGGCTCGACCAGATTCGGCCTCGTATGCCGGTAACTGCTGCCGCTCGCCTTCAATCGGGCCTCCGGATCCAATATCTGTTGTTGATAAGCTATGGGATCGGCAGCCGAGCACTCTCCACCGAATGAGGCGACGCCGCTCTGCATGTATGTCCGTGATAGAGAACCGACTCCAAACATCCTATTCTTTTTCTTTGAGGGCTCCCAAGGACATTTTGAGAATTTGAGTCCTATCGGCGTCTCATCACTCCCAGATTGGCTCAACTGGGTCACCTGTTCTCAACTGCGCCTGTAATATAATTTCATACAATTATTATTTAATTAAATGCTCGTTGTTGCGCTAACGAATATACTTACCGCGATACTCAGAGCTTTCCGTGCTCAGATAGCTCCGTCGTCGGTGGCATGATACTTGGAATACATCCCATGGACATCTTCTACGGCTACTCCACGCCTCTTGCCTATAAATAAGTCAAACAAATTAAATAATTAACAAGTATCACGATTCTTAAATAAATTTACTATATCTAAAACTTCAAAGTACTTACAATCTCTCTCGTGATACCGAGTGCAGGCGTGAGCCACCCGATGTGACTATCCGATTACCACTCGCCATCCGGCTCGGACATCCCTGCTGTTCTGGGCCTTTGTCGCCTCGGGCGTCGTCCGAGCTCAATATGCCTTCCAATTATCCCAATCTCGCTCGGGGATAAATGGAGGTGGGTTAGGCGAGTCCTTACCGCTGATCTTGTGAACAAGATCTTTATAGCGCTCGCTGACCTTTGCGCACCAAGAGGAATGACGGGGCATCATCCATCGTATCATCCCAATAAAATATTTCGCAAAAATATATGATTACAATATGCAAATTAAGGTCAAATCATAAATTACTTAGATAAACAACACGAACTCAATTCATCGAAATAAATCATTTGAACTCTTGAGGTACCAATTTCCAATTGGCCGTTGTGATTCATGAATCTACTGAATGACTCCGTAATCACGCTGGCTATATCATTGCTCGGACACAAAATGCTTCAATTTACGTGAAATAAAGACATCGAATGCTACAATTTATTTAAACTGAGACATAGAAGAGATAACGTTATACCCATTCACAATGGCTATCTTCTTCATCCCCTCTCTAGATGGCACTCCACTACTGCTCGAGGGGGAGGGGCTGTGAGAGAGTGCCTCCATGCCTTCTTCTGGGTGGCGGGTGACGCTGACGACGTGTGTGACCACAGGTGCCTCCTACGTGATGACATCTGCAAACAAATGTAAAAAATATTGTATTAAAAATTCACAAATAATACATATCATAACGTTTTGTGTGCATACTAGAAAATAAAACGTTTCTTGTGCATACTAGTGACAATTATCGTCGTCTTCATCATAACGTTTTGTGTGCATACAAAAAAATGCTATAAATTCAAACCTTATTCATCGTCGTCGTCATCATCATCATCCAATGTATGATTGTCTTCTGACTCTGACAATTCAACTTCATCATCCTCATTATCAGATGTCTCTTCAATGTCTATGAGTGTACCATCAGGATGAACTAGTGTCGTGTCCTCATCCACAACGACATTAGTAATCGAACCTAATACATCCTCTTGAAAATAATACGAGCAAAATGTCGATGCTTCTTCTACTAAGTAAGCATTGCGATAGAACCCTCAACCACGGCTTTATTTCAATGCGTTGTTCTTCACTTACGTAAGTATCTACAAAATTTAGAACGTTGTTCTTCAATTTATATATATATATATATATATATGTATATATATATATGTGATAATGTACGACGTTACTTTCAAATGGATACATCCATCGGTATTGAGCAGGCCTCTGCAATACGGGCTTCATCGACTAGATGAACCGAAGATGTTCCATGGAGTCGAAGAAACTGGGGAAAAATGCGCTCAAGCTTGCATAAAATCATCGGAATATTTTCTTGGAGCCCCACATGATCATCAAGCCCTATGTTTTGAGAAGTTAAATCTTTGAAGAATAAAGATAATTACATTACTGACTTTCCAAACATTGGGTGGGAGAAGTTCGCGAATGCATCGGTGAGAATTATTTGCATGAAAATGTGATACCATGACTCTTCATCCCAAACATCTTCGCTTTTGTCATGTCTACACATCTACCCATGTTCAAACGTACCCATCCGGAAATCTTAAACCTCTTACCCACTCACATAAGACTTTTTCTCACGATTGTCAAGTGTATAAGAAGCCTTTGGATATTTTCTGTTGATTCATTCATCGTCAACTCAGTGCATAGCGAAGATAAATTAAGTTCTTCTCTAGATTTGCTCGTATCTTTTGTCTTCCCTCGACATTCATGATCGTTGTTGAAGACATTATCGAACACATTCTTCTCTATGTGCATGACATCCAAATTATGCCGAATCGAAAGAGAACTCCAAGAAGGTAGATCCCAAAAATACTTCTTTTCTTCCATCCAGCCCAAACCGCTTGGATATTCTCGCTATTTATTTCATCACCGCCAATGTTACGGAGACTAGTCCCATACCCATAATTAGTGATGAAGCTCATCTCCGATCGCGCTTACGGTGGATCGTTAGTAATCATCGTGTTCTTCAAAACCTCTTGATCCCTTCGAAATGGGTGATTAGGAGCTAGAAATTTACGATGGTTATCAAACCATGACGCTACCACTTTTAGCTAAAGTAAAAGCATCGGTATACTCCATGCAGTCTTGACACAAGCTAATCTTCCAACCATATCCATCCGCACAACATAGAGTATGCGAGAAGTCACTAATTGTCCAAAGTAATGCGTGCATTTGAAAATTTCGCTCAACGATACATCATAAGTAAGAACGCCATCCCACAAATCTATTAACTCGCTATCAATGGTTGCAGAACACATCAATCTTCTCCTTCGATTACGCGTCCCGCACTAAGATCGTAAGAAACATGTATTGCTCCTTCATACACAGCCACGGGAAGATTATAAGGGTCGATAACGGGCCATGATGAATATTGCTTTCCGATTGACCGAATGGCTGAAACCGTCGGAGAGTCCCAATCGCACGTTACAATTTCGATGCAAATAAGGAAACTTCGTGTTCAAATGTTTCCATGCAATTGAGTCTGCGGATGACGATGACCCCATCATCGATCGACGATGCATGCCAACGATATTTTCCACGTAGCATTGGATGCATATAATCTACGTGATCGAGGTTAGAGGAAAATAATACATCTTTTATATGCTACTTGTGCTTTCCGTCGACTTCCACCACTCGGTATTGCTCTTGAAACGAGGATGGTTACGAATTTGCAGCTCGTCAATTCATAATCTTGGCCAATAAATCATGCAATTAAATGGACAACAATCAATTTTGTGTACGGGCAACCCCATGCCACGCAACAATCTCTTCGTCTTTGTAGAAGTCATCAGCACGCAATTTCCATCCGGATGCGACTCTTTCATCGCCTGATATTTGATCAAACCGCTTCTCGAATGTTGTTCTCTCTTTCCAACTCGTAAGTCGAGCCACAAATGATAATTGTGTATGATCCGAGCAACCCGCCACAAAGGTTTATCGGCACATTCAACATATCGTAAAAATTTTTGCATCGAATTTGGCTCCTCTTCGATCTCGTCAAATTGGAACTATGGACCAGCAGGATCCACTACAATCGTATGATAATCGTATTTGGTTGACGGTTAACATATGAATCCACAACATTGTGCCTACTTGTGGTTGTCTCTCCTCGAATATCCATGTGTGATAATTTGGAATAAATCCAAATTTTGATAAGTGATATCGCACAAGATATCTTTCTTACGATAAGGTATATTCTTACACTTACGGACACTTGATTTTCTCTCCATCCGCGAATAAAAACTGAGCACTAACGAATTCAATAAAACTTTCAAGTCCATCTCGAAATTCAATATTTAATCCACCAACCGAACTAAACCTCTTATACATCCACTCACGATTGTCATTCATTCTTCAAGCTCCTAATTATAAATAATTAATTAAACATGTTCAACATAAGTTGTACAATATAAACTAATTATACACTCATAAGTTAGGAATATGTTAATTCATCTATGAAGTAGTTTCTTGTGATGACATCCTCATACAAGGACATATATGGATCACACTTAATTATTAAATAATTATGAAATATGAAATTTATTATGGTGGTGGGTTGTGGGCTAAGATTTTGAGATTGGATTGCGACGTTTAAGGAAGAATAAGGAGATGGGTTTGTTTTATTTAAAAATGGAGATGGGTTTGAGTTATTAATTCATAAAATTTCAAGACCCAAAATCCTTTCATCGTACATGAGTAAGAAAATTTATTTATTTCATGTTTATAATTATAAGGGAAAATTGCAGTTTAATATCCCAAATTATTGACCTTTTAATAGAAATATATCGAATTACACATAATTACAAACACACCCAAACTATCGACATGCTAACAAACAAACCCCAAATTATTCACAATTACAATTAAATTTTTAAACTATCACAAAATGATAAAATGTCCCTAAATTCAAGTTTTATTATTGAAAATATTGAAAAATGAGCTAGTATTAAATCAACGTCGTTTGGTCGCCTATAATATAAATTTATTTAATCCTAAAATATTGACTACTAGCTAGGTGGCAACTATACCGCAAATTGGTCAATATTTTTAGATGATGATAAACACTTATAAAACATTTTATTCATATAACAATTCTAACAAAATTTCTACAGAGTAAGTTTTATAAAATTAATCGCCATTTGATTCCCAATTCAACCAAACTCATCCAAATTTCACCAATTCATCACCATATGCATAATTATACACTTAACAACTCAAAACATCTCACTTAAATGATGAATTTATCATCCCAATTCACATCCAAGTTAAACATATTCACACCAAGCTTATCAATTTCTAAACATTTTTATCAAACACCACATATGCGTACAGTTAACTCACGAAACGATGAATTTATCATCCCAATTCACATCCAAGCTTATCAATTTCACAAGCCCAAATCACAAGACTAACATTCAATGCATCATTTTCACTATCAATTCGGTAAACTCAATTCAATTTTCACTATCAATTCAATGCATCATATATAATATTTTCACTATCAATTCAATATCATATATAATATTTTCACTATCAATTCAATACATCATATAATAATTTTCACTATCAATTCAATATATATAACAAATATATAACAAAATAAAACCAAACAAACCAACCCGGACGGACGACGACGGGAGGCGGCAATGCGGGCAACAGGATTTGAGGGCGGGCAATGGCACAAGAAAGGTGTGGGGCAACAAGGCGGGGGGGTGGGCAAGGGCGGGCGGCGGCAGCGGGGGTGGGGTGGGGGTGGCGGCAGCGGTGGGGATGGGGCATGGGGCTGGGTAGGGGTACGGCGGGAGCTAGGGACGGGCGATCGAGGATGAGGAGAAGGCGGCGAGGCGGTGGCAGTGGTGGTCAGCACGGCGGGTGGTGGCTGGCTGGGCTTGGGGTTGGGAGGTTTTCAATTTCAGATATGAAAATGGGAAGAAAGCCCGTCTGTAATTAAACTTTTAGCGGCGAATTATCCGTCGTTATATTTAAAACCCATTAACGACGGATTAACGACGGAATAATGTATTTAACGACGGAATAAGTTTAACGACGGACACATATCCGTCGTTAATTTACGTCATGAATATAAAAAATCAAAATATTTAATTTAACGACGGACCGCATTCCGTCGTTAAATTAGCGATTACTTTTTACGACGGACAATCCGTCGCTAAAATTTTGGGAATAAATAAATTTAATTAAAATTAGCGACGGATTTTGTCCGTTGTTAAAATAAATTAAAAAAAACTAAAATAATCCGCTTATTTTACGGCGGATTAGAGACGGAATTGTTATCCAATTAAAAACTAACAAAAAAATTAATTTTAACGACGGATAGTGTCCGTCGTTAAATTTAACGACGAATAGAGGCGAAATGCCGTCGTTAATACTTCGCGCAAAATCCCGCGAAGTTACGTCGATCCGTCATAAAATAAATTCCTTTTTATTCGTCGCTAATCCGTCATTGATTCACGACCCGCATTTCGCCGAGTCGCTAATCCGTCACGATCTGATTTTTGTAGTGGACGCATCTTTAAAATTTATGTATTAAATCGAAAAAAAAGACAAATCACAAGATCGTCGGTTAACCTTATTTTGTTTCTAAACATACATAAACATTTGTTTATCAAACTCAAAATTTGGAAGTTCTAAATTAAAATCATACAGCTCAAAAAAATATAATACAACAATAACTCATATCTTCACCACACGATAGTAACTTCATCTCGAATTCCATGAGAATGATGTGGTTTTGAGGTCTCAAAGATTTGGCTATTACATTCTATTTTCCTCATTTTCCTTATCGGATCAAACAACACGATGAGATGAGCTACTAAGATGATGCAGCCCAAGGTTCGTTGATTCCAAACCGGTGCGTGTTCTGTTGGGCGGTTACAGAGCACGAGCGAAGTTCGAGGAGAGCTTGATGGGCTTAGTCCAAGAAGTGGGAGCAAGAGTTGAATAAAGCCCATTGGAGAGTGGATCGACCGGTCGAGAATCATCAATTTCATGGAGGCAAATGGTCGGAACTTGAAGATGTTTAATCTTGATTTATTTGGCATATTGGGCCATGATCTTTATCTTTAATTGCTTAATTTTCGTGGGATTATTAAGGCCCATTTTAGACATGTTAATTTTCGTTAGTTTGGGCCTATTTTAAGCATATTTGACTTAGTCTTTGATTCCTTATAGGATTAGGTCAAATCTTTGATATTTTCCTATTAGAACTAGGATTCTTTTAGCCTATATAAAGGCTTGTAATGTGATGAACGAAAATCAGACCATCTTTGATAATAAACGTGAGTTTCTTCTTTCTCTCTTGAGAGTATTTCGAGTTCTTCTTGGTTTTGCCAAGTAGAGTTCATTTATCCGGCGAATCAACGAGATAACCACCACTGTTGTGTGTCATTCATCGTCCCCAGTTGTTCACGTCGACTATCTAGTTGGGGTATAGGCGAAATACTGACCTATATCACTTCGAGGGTTAGATTCAGAGGTTTTGGGATATCCATTGGTTCGAGTTTTATCAAGTCTTCCGTTCTGCGTCGATTGATTCTCCATTACAAACGAGGATCATATCATTTGGTATCAGAGCCGTGTTCGTCGTCTGGGGTTCGTCGTCATTCAGGTATCATCCTTTCTTTTCGTGTCACGTGTAGGTTAGGGTTTGTCGTTCAGAGTCTCATATTTTTGGTTTCTGAGTCGTGGTGTCGTGTTCGTCTTCGTCTGAGTCGTGGGAAGGCATCTAAGGTTCGTGGATAGCGGTTAGGAGTCATTATCTTATCCATATCATATCAGGCATTATCCATATCCATATCCATATCCATATCATATCTTATCCATATCCTACCTATCATTATCCATATCATTATCGTTATCCATATCATACATATCATTATCCATATCCTACCTATCATTATCCATATCATATCGATCATTATCCATATGACCTAACATTATCCATATCATTTATCCGACATTATCCATATCAATATCCGTACTAATTAAATTTTTTTTCGTTCTTGATTTTTTTTCTTGAAAGATCCACGTTCGGTGAAAAAAAAAAAAAATACCCAAATGTTGGTGAACATAAAGTGGTAGATTGAGGAATTCGAGCTCTTAAGAGAATTTGAGTGGAAAAAGCGAGAGAGTGAGATTATTAGAGTGAAGAAAAGCCAAATTATTGAGTGATACACGAGTGTCGAGTGTTTCATCTCGAGTGATACACAGTGTTTGTGAGGTTATGAGGTTCTTTTGTTTCTTGCGCTATGTCTAAGAAAAGCATTCCGTGGTTCCAATCCGGGACGAAGAAGAAGATGTGGCGCCTGCACCAAATTCTTATTTGAGGCCTTACGAATGAACTAGGAAAATCGTCACAAAGGAAATCGAAGGGTGCATGAACGCATCACTAGGAGTTTGAGCAGAAATCGTAGAAACGCGATGAGAGACGACGGCGAGATCCGATCATATATCGGCGAGGTGGAGGGCGTGGGGAGGAAGAGGTGGTGGACCTCTTCGTCGAGCGAGATAGATCTGAAGGGCGGCCCGAATTTGAAGATGAGGAAGAATTTTCAGATTTTGAAGATAGGCACCCAAGAGGAAGAGATCGAAGATAACAATTGGGCACCATCGGGATGAATATTCCTCCTTCCAGGAAGAATGATCCGTAATTGTATCTCGAGTGGGAGAAAAAGGTGGAACTCATGTTCGAATGCCATAACTATTCGATCTCAAGAAAGTGAAGTGGCGACAATTGAGTTTTCGATTATGCACTTGTTTGGTGGGATCACGGTGACCAACAAGGGCGAAGAGCAGGAACCATCAATCGATACATGGGGCGACATGAAGGCGTTGATGAGAAGCGTTTGTTCCTCCTCATTACTATCGTGAGTCTGACAAGTTGCGCAATTTGAGGCAAGGTAGTAGGAGTGTGGATGAGTACTATAAAGAGATGGAGGTAGCAATGATTCGAGCTAATGTGGAAGAAGACAGGAAAGCCACAATGGCGAGATTCTCGGTCGGTCCGAATTGGGAGGTTCGAGATAGAGTGGGCAGAAGATTATGTCGAAATGGATGATATGGTGCACATGGCCATAAAGGTAGAGAATCAACTCAAGAGGAGGGTAGTAGTAACAAGTGGCGAACCCGAGATGTAGTCGAACAATTGGAGGTCGAATCGGCTTAATTGAGGCGAGAACCAACCAGCCTCTAGTGGTTCCTTTTCAAAAGGAAACAATGGAAGAAGGAGCGCCACAGAGAGAGAAGGAAGCCATTTGTTACGCCCAAAACAGATGCTTGAAATCAACAAGTCAAGGTGCTCCGTGATACTAAATCGTGATGTTAAGTGCTTTACTTGTCATGGTTTGGACATTATTCTAGAGATTGTCCGAACAAGAGGTCATGATCATGAGAGACGATGGAGAGGTGGTGACGGATGATGAGGAGATGCCGCCTTGGAAGATCATGATGAGATAGTAGATTGAAGAAATCTTACCACCGCCGGCAACTATTTGTTGCTAGGAGAGTTTGAGTGTCCAAACTCAACCTAAGGAGATAGAGCAATGAGAAAATATCTTCCACACGAGATGTCATGTGAAGATAAGGTGTGCGGCGTCATCATAGACGGAGGAGTTGCACCACTAATGTGGCTAGTGCAACCATGGTTGAGAAATGGGGCTCACTATGGTGAAGCATCCCAAGCCATACCGCCTACAATGGTGAATGATACCGCATCATCAAGGTGACGAGGCAGTGAAGGTTCCTATTCGCATTGGGAAGTATGAGGACGAGGTGATGTGTGATGTGATTCCCATGCAAGCGAGCCACGTCTTGTTGGGGCGCCCTCGCGCTTGATCGCCGAAGTTATTCATGATGGCTTCACCAACCGATATACCTTCGAGTATAAGCGGAAGAAGGTATCACTTGTTCCTCTTACTCCTTCCCAAGTTTATGAGGATCAAGTGCGATGTCAAGGAGGTGACAAAAGTGAAGTCCAATGCGGGCGGTTGCCGAGAAGAAGGAGAATGAGATGATCCGAAGTCCTTGCTTGCAAGGCCTGGTGATCCGAAGTGGGTGGTGAATGAGCGTGTCGTTGATCGTGTTTGTTGTCAAGGAGAATTTGATTATCACTAACGATCTCACTTCTCTAACCCCTTCTATTAGTTCATTTTGCGGGGTTTGATGATGTCTTTCCGAGGATACACCTCACGGCTTACCACCAATTCGGGAATTGAGCATCAAATTGATTTCGGCCGAGCAACGCTTCCAAACCGACCGCATACCGAACCAATCTCGAGGAGACGAAGGTGTTGGAGAGGCAAATCGATGAGTTCTTGCCAGGGGCACGTGAGAGAGAGTTTGAGTCCTTGTGTTGTACCCGCTTTACTCGTGCCCGAAGGACTCGACTTGGAGGATGTCTTTGAATTGCCGATCCATCAATAATATCACGGTAAAGTATCGCCATCCTATTCCTCGTCTGGATGATATGCTAGATGAGTTGCATGGTTCTTGTGTGTTTTCTAAGATAGATTTGAGAAGTGGTTATCATCAAATTCGAATCAAAGAGGGTGATGAGTGGAAACCGCTTTTAAAACTAAACTTGGTTTGTATGAGTGGTTAGTTATGCCGTTTGGATTGACTAATGCACCTAAATACGTTTATCGTCTTATGAATCATGTTTTACGTGCTTATATTGGCATTTGTAGTTGTCTACTTTGATGATATCTTAGTATATAGCAAGAGTCATGATGAGCATGAGGACATTTGAGGTCCGTTCTAGGGCGCTTAGGAAAGAGATTGTTTGCTAATCTTAAGAAGTGCGTCTTTTGTGCGGACAAACTCGTGTTCCTTGGTTTTGTTGTTAGTGCACGGTGTACAAGTTGATGAGGAGAAGATTCGGGCTATTCAAGAGGGCGAGCCGAAACCATTGGAGAAGTTAGGGTTTCCACGGCTTGCTAGCTTTTATAGGAGGTTTGTACCTCAATTCAACACTATTGCAGCCCCATGACGGAAGTGATCAAGAAGAACGTGGAGTTCAAGTGGGGAAAGGCGCAAGAAGATGCGTTCACTTTTGAAGCACAAGTTGACTCACGCCCGGTATTATCTCTTCCTAACTTTTCTAAATCGTTTGAGATTGAATGTGATGCTTGGTGTGTGTATTGGTGCAGTGTTGATGCAAGAGGCGGCGGTGGCATACTTGACGAAGTGAGCGGAGCAACATCGAGCTATCCAACGTGATGATAAGGAGTTACGCTGCTGGTCCGAGCATTGCAAACGTGGAAACACTATTTGTGGTCCAATGAGTTTGTCATTCACACCGATCATGAGTCGTTGAAGCATTTGAAGGGCAACACAAAGCGAACAAGAGGCATGCTAGGTGGATGGAGTTCATTGAGACGCTTCCATCGTCATCAAGTATAAGCAAGGTAAAGAGAGCGTGGTGGCTGATGCACTTTCTCGAAGGTATGTCTTGATCTCTACTCTAGATCTTTGAGTTGCTTGGTTTTGAGTGCATTAAGAGTGTGTATGCGAATGATGCCGATTTTGGTGAGATATATCGAGCTTGTGAGCATACTCGCTAGTGGAGAGTATTTTAGGCATGATGAATATCTTTTAGGAAGAATAAGTTGTGTGTTCCTAAATGCTCTTTGCGTGATTTGTTATTGCTTGAGTCTCATGGTGGGGATTGATGGGACATTTGGTATTTTTAAGACCTTAGCTGTTTTACATGAACATTTCTTTTGGCCTCATATGAAACGTGATGTTGAGAGAGTTTGTGGTCGTTGTGTTACGTGTAGGCAAGCTAAGTCTAGGACTAGTTCCCATGGGTTGTACACGCCATTGCACGCTCTCTTGCACCTGGATTGATATTTCAATGGATTTTGTGTTAGGATTGCCTAGGAGTAAAAGTGGTAAGGATTCCATCTTTGTGGTTGTTGATCGATTCTCTAAGATGACACATTTCATTCCATGTCATAAATCTAATGATGCATCTCATGTGGGTGAATTGTTCTTTCGTGACATTGTTAGATTGCATGGTATGCCTAGAACTATTGTTTCGATCGTGATGCTAAGTTTTGAGCTACTTTTGGAAGGCGTTGTGGTGCAAGTTAGGTACTAAATTATTGTTTTCTACTACTTGTCATCCACAAACCGACGGTCAAACCGAGGTAGTTAATAGGACTTTGTCAACTTTGCTTAGAGCCGTAATAAAAAGAACATTAAGTCTTGGGAAGAATGTTTGCCTCGTGTTGAGTTTGCATATAATCGTTCGCTCATTCTCGCTACTAAGTTTTCACCATTTGAGATTGTGTATGGCTTTAACCCTTTGACTCCATCGATTTGTCTCCTTTACCTATGCAAGAACATACTAATCTTGATGGCGGAGAAGGCCGATTTTGTTAAGCGATTCATGAGAGGCGAGGAGAACATTGAGAGACGCTCGGCGAAGACGCCAAACAAGCTAACAAGGGCGTCGTGGGTGGTGTTTGAACCCGGTGATTGGGTTTGGCTGCATATGCGCAAGGAGAGGTTCCAGTCAATGACGTTCTAAGTTGCTTCCAAGAGGCGATGGACCTTTTCAAGTGTTGGCGCATCAATGATAATGCCAAGTCGGACTTACCCGGTGAGTATAATGTTGGTGCTTCTTTCAATGTTGCTGATTTGAGTCCGTTTGATGAGGTGACGACTTGGTTTGAGGACAAATCCTCTTCAAGAGGAGGGAATGATGCAGCCCGAGTTCGTTGATTCCAAACCCGATCGTGTTCCTATTGGGCGGTTACAAGAGCACGAGCGAAGTTCAAGGAGAGCTTGATGGGCTTAGTCCAAGAAGTGTGGGAGCAAGAGTTGAATAAGAAGCCCATTGGAGAGTGGATCGACCGGTCGAATCATCAATTTCATGGAGGCAAATGGGCTTGGAACTTGAAGATGTTTAATCTTGATTTATTTGGCATATTGGGCCATGATATTTTATCTTTAATTGCTTGATTTTCGTGGGATTATTAAGGCCCATTTTAGACATGTTAATTTTCGTTAGTTTTGGGCCTATTTTAAGCATATTTGACTTAGTCTTTGATTCCTTATAGGATTAGGTCAAATCTTTGATATTTTCCTATTAGAACTAGGATTCTTTTAGCCTATATAAGGCTTGTAATGTGATGAACGAAAATCGCACCATCTTTGATAATAAACGTGAGTTTCTTCTTTCTCTCTTGAGAGTATTTCGAGTACTTCTTGGTTTTGCCAAGTAGAGTTCATTTATCCGCGAATCAACGAGATAACCACCACTGTTGTGTGTCATTCATCGCCCCGAGTTGTCGTCAACTATCTAGTTGGGTATAAAGAACATCACCTATATCACTTGAGGTTAGATTCAGAGGTTTTGGGATATCCATTGGTTCGAGTTTTATCAAGTCTTCCGTTCTGCGTCGATTGATTCTCCATTACAAACGAGGATCATATCATAAGAGATTCTGGATGAATGTTAATTTCAACTCTACTTGGTTCTGTACGTTTAACCACATCCATAAAAGTGAAGAAAATGTATCACATTGGATATTCATACACAGAAAGACAGATTATAATACTCATTAATGCTTTTAAATATTATGATAACAGTGCTGATTATAATCGCTCGAACCCATTAATGCTTATTAATATTAAAATAAATGATTAAGTAATATATTAACAATGCGTATTATAATTGCATGAACTCATTAATGCTTATTAACATTATACCAATCGATTGGATAGCATGCTATCAATGCTAATTATAAAGATTCAAATATAAAAAATATCGAACACAACCATAAATTTCACAAACAATCCAAATTTTTGTAACAAAAATAAAAGTATGTTAAAAAATTTGTGACATTAATTTGAGGCCGTATCAATTTTTGTAAGTGACAAAATTTACTTACATTTTTATACTTGTAGATGTAACTAAAATTTAATACAAAAGATGTAACAATTTTTTAACACATCTCTTGATGTTACTACTAAATAATTTTGTTGTAGTGAAAACATACCGTGCTAAATGTCCAAAACCAAAATAGAGGTCATATGGTATTAATAATCAAAAAAAATATTCGCAAGTAGAAGAATGCAACATAACAACACGCCCATCTAAAAAAGAACAATATATATAGAGAGTGGTTGGATTCCCGTAGATCTTGGGTCCCAGATAGTATGTAAGACCCAATCTAGACCACATTTTGAACACGTACACACCATGTTTACACGTGGCAGCTCATTTTATTTTATTTTATTTTTAATTTTGCAAGGGCAAATGGGAAGAAACAAATCAACCTTCTTCTTCTCCTCCTCCTCCTCGGCGGATGGACGGCTACCGAGACGACGACGGCAATACCAAGCGTGACGGCGATAACACAAAGTAACAAAGACAACAAGATACACAAAGAACTACAAACAGCAGATTTTGAAAGAAAGAAAAAGAAGAAGAAAATTTGAGGACCAAAAATTGATGGATTTTGAGAAAAAATAGAAGATGAATTTGATAGATGATTAAAGAATCGAGAAAGATGGTGGTTATGACGGTGGTTTACGGCGAATTCGTCGATAATCAGTGAAAGAGACAACGGAATTGTTAGAGAATGATTGATGAGAGATTTGGTGTCGAAAATCATAAAAATGCATTGAACAAAACATGAAACTGCATTGAACAAAACATAAAAATGCATGTTCCCACGAAAAATGCATTTAACTTAGCACATTCATGCATTGATCAAAACATTTCCATGCATTTAACAAAACATGTTCATGCATTTAACAAAACGTAAAATGCAGGCAACGGGCGCGACAAGTGCATCATTGGCTGCCACAAGGCTAGCGCGAGCTTCCAATCACATGCATTATTCGCTCAATTACATGCATTTTTTTTTTCATTTGAATGCATTATCTAGTTCAACTAAATGCATTGTTTGTTTTTCGCAATCATATAACAAATCAAATTACTAATCTACCCTTAATGTAGCGAAATCAAAAATTAAGCTTAAAAAGTCCGAAAAATCCGAACCATAGGATCTATGAGATGAGTGGATGAGATTGAGATTACATACTATCTCAGTTTCTAGACTATTTCATCCCTCTCTATATATATATTTAAACAAGAACTATTTTTAATATGAGGACTAAGAACCATGAGATTTACTATGAACAAAATGAATCGTTATGAAAATTAATACATCCACGAGAAAGTTATCAATCCAAAATTCAATTTTCACCCAAGTTTGAATCCTATGTTGGGGGGATTTTTTTTTTTGGATTAAATAACTTTTCGAGGGTTTTATCACTTTTAAAGCAAATTCATCATTTTTAACATCACGATAAAAATAATTATCACGTTAATTCTTCCATATATATATATATATATATATATATATATATATATATATATTAAAAGGATAGAAGAAAAAGCAAAAAGAATACATATAGGTGAATTAATGAAATAAGTTACAGAAGCATTATCCAGGCATTAATTATATGTTTACCCTTAGCCAGCTAACCATTCTACACAGATAAATCTTTCTCTAAGTGTGTGTACATTAATTTGCTTGGACGAGTGTATTAAATTGACAAGATAAATCTAGCAACCACCCTCATTATTTACTTAATATTTCAAGAAAGAGCTTATATAAGAATTAAAACACCCGAAAAGCTGATAAGTTAAGAACTCGAGCCTTTCCCAAATCAATAGTTAGCGTAAGAACATTGAAAAATTAAGCTATATAACTTTTGACATTGGCCTAATTGAATTAAGTATTTTCAAATCTTTACTTGGTAGACCTGCTACTTTAAGCTTCATAATTCGATGCCGCAATTTCTTGGTGATACGTCATATTATTTGACTTCTATTCCATCAAAGTAGCTATAAGTCAAGCTGATCAATGTGTATATATATATATATATCTTCTCAATCTTATCTTTACACAACTTTTTTAATAAAACATTTAATGCTAATTCTTATGGAGAAATTCGATGGAGTATTACATGCCGACTCAGACTCAATGAACTAATTAAAACAAGATTGATGGCCAAGAATCAGTTACAAAAGAAATGAACAGTTCCGCCTTTATTCTTTATCTCATATTTTTCAAAATGGGAGAAAACAGAGCATTGAGGTTTGCACTGGATACATTTTTCCGCTAACTACACAAGAAAAGGTAAATTATTATTTATTTTCAAAATCAAAATAGCGTAATTTTTAATTTTGACCTGATGCCATCATTCATCAAATCTCACGGAGTCAACCAAATTTTTTATTGGTGGTATAGAAAATTCTAAAATAAATGTATGTAGTTTGGATTATTCTAAATAATTTATTATTTATTCACGTGGAGGCCACGTCGACCCTTGAGTAAAAAACTACAGACTTTCTCTACAAAAACTAACAAAAGTTAGATTAGGATAAAAATATTAAAAATATGAGTATTTTTGAACTACTATTGATAGTACATTATATTTAGAATACACACGAATAATTTTGATTATTTTAAAATAAATTTCCCTCCTAGTTTTACTACGTTATTCAATTTTATTCATATTTCACACTAATTAATCTGCTCTTAAATATATCAGACTTAGATTCTATTACTCATTTCAAATACCTAGACATAAACGCCATTATATTTATTGGATCATTTTTCAATTATATTAAATTAGAATCTTCCCAATATATATGGAACTAATGTTTATTTTATCTTCGTTGAAAATAATTATTATGGCTTATGTAAACTTTTACTAAATAATTTGTCATCTTTCAAAAGTGGGGCAACATTGGTGAAATATCATAGCAACTTGTCTCAAATCAAATCATTTTCCGAACTCGTGGCTAACTTTTTTGCCTTAACCACACTATATAAATACTCCATTAAAATTGTGAGAGCGACAAAAGCAACATTCAGCATAAATATAGTGTAGTTATGCTAATCGGCCCACATTGGAAATACTTGCATTCCAATAATATATTCTATTCCACAGACCAATTCTGATGAGAGACGATTATTTCTGAACGTAGTTAGCATATAAATATTTTAATATGTAATAAATCACAAAAAATGTATATTAGTGACATATACTAATAAATTTACACTACCACAAAATTATCTAGCAGTAACATAATTTTATATTTCAACATAAAATTCATTTTTCTAAATGGCCTATTAAAATGACAAAACCGTTAACATCCCCACTAAAATTATCTATTGAAAAAACACTAAAATGAAAATATAATTTTGATAGTTTGTAATTTTTTTAAGGATATGGGGAGTATTTACTTTTATAATATGATAAATTGAAAAAATATTTGAAGGATAAAAATTATCAAACAAAGCTAAAATTGATCAATCCAATCGAAATAAATAGTGAATTAGCTTGAATTATTTTTATATATTCATCTTATCGCTCGAAGTAAACGCATCCATAGTGTAGTATTTTAGAGTAAAGCTATCTAGCAGCAAATTATCAGAAATCGCTAATATGCCACGAATTTAGGGTTCGTTGGTTAAAATCCAGTAAATTTGAGACAATAATACTATTTTCTTTTTATTTATCTTTTCTATATTCTGAAATCCCGAATATCATAATCGAAACCTTTCTGCCTCAACTGTTCCCAATTCTTCAAATTCCATGATGAGTAGGACTGCTATTTCCGCAATTAAGAGAATTTCTGGGTATACGGTCGCATAAATTGGGCATTCTCTCTCCTCCTTTGTCTTTATTCTCTTCCAATTTCCATGGTGTTAGGGCTTTTCCACCGAAATACCCAGAATATATTTCAGCTGCGTTAAAGAATTAGATGATGCTATTGAATTGTTACAAAAATGATGGCAATGCACCGCAGCCTTCTGTTCGCGTGTAATCTTTGAGTGTTACTGTAAAGATCGAGCAGTATCCTTTGCCCTATATGTGTGCGACAAAATGCATCAGATGGGTGCCCTTATGGATAAGTACACCGTGAACATTGCTATTAACTGTTGTTGTCATTTCAAAGATACAGAGTTTTGTTTTGCTATAATGTGCTTCCTTCAAGTGCGGTTACGAACCAGATGTCACGACATTCGGCACTCTCATCAAAGGACTGTTCTTAGATAATAAGGTGGCTGGCGGCGTGAAATTGTTCGAAAAGCCTTTTGATATGAAACTATGTGAGCCTAATGATGTTATGATTCTGCATGTGATAGACGGGCTCTGCAAAGCTGGATAGATCGTTAGATCACACGATTGGCTTCGTAGATTAGAAAGTAGTGGGTGGAGGCCGGAGGTTAAGGCTTATAGCGCAATAATTGATGGATTATGCAAGGGTGGAATGGTGGATGATGCTCTCGACCTCCTATCCAAGATGGCCAGCAAGGGTATTTCACCTAATGTCGTCACATATAATGCCATGATTCAGGGTCTGTGCGGCGTTGGTTAGATTGGCGGAAGTTAAAGACTTGTCGTATGAAATGACCGATTCTAAGATATATCCGGATGTCATTACTTCAACTATATTGATTGATGCATATACTGTAAGTCTGTAAGGACGGGAAGATGAAAGAGGCTGTGAATGTGTTGGAAGCTTTGATGCAGCAAAACATTCGTGCTGATGTTTTCACTTATAATGCGCTCATAGACGGGTTTTGTCTGCGAGGGGAGATTGATAATCCAAGACTAGTATTTGATTCCATGGTAGAAAGGGGCCTTAAGCCTGATATTGTCAACTATAGTAGCTTACTCAGCGGATATCGCAAGAAGGGAAGTGTGGATGAAGCTTGGCTTCTTTTTCTCGAAATTCCCAGTTGAGGTTTGGAGCATAATGCACATACTTATACTACCATGATACATGGATTATTTAGTAAACATAGAATTGTCGAGGATGGAAGCTTTTCAAGGATACAGAAGCTCAACGAGTACATCCTAACACATACTGATACTACGTTGTTGGATGGGTTGTGCATGAATGGGGAGACGAGACGGATAGAGCTCTTTCGTTTCTATGCACGATTGAAGTAAAAGGATTTACTCCTGATATAGTCACGTATGGGTCTCTCGTTTACAGGTGATGCAAAAGTGGAAAACGTGATGTTGCAATAGATCTTTTCAATCAACTTCCTTCTAAAGGCTTGCAACCTTATGTTTGGAATCTGGATAAATAATATTATCATTGATTCACTTTGTCAAGAAGGGTCTTTGGAGGAGGCGAAACGTTTGCTTGTAGAGATGGCAAACTGTGGCTGTGGTCCCGATCAACATTGTCACCCGGAGTTTGGAAAAGCACAATGAGCTTCACGAGGCAATACAATTCCTGGAGGAAATGCGCCAAAAGGGATTCTCAGTGGAGTCTGCTTCTTCTGCGGTGCCAATTGATCAAGTGCAAGAACAGAGTGAAGATGGTCTTCTTCTCAAATTGATGAAGGACCTTGTGCCCAAGGAAATTGTCTCCTAGTCCATAAATATTGCAGTTGAGGCATTCAAGCTTATCATCTTATGACTTGTGATATATCTCTGCAACTTCTTTTTCCTTTTCTTCATCTAAAGATTTTCCTCTTGGTGTACTCTGTTTATACTTGAGGCTATTTTACTCGAGTTAGTTTTAAGGAACTCTCACATGATTATATTGTTGCTTCTATTTGGATAATGGATGTTAGTTTAACAGTAAATTTGTGGTTACTTTTTCTTTCCAGTTAAAAGTATTAAGGCCCACTTGCTTAACTCCTTACAAGCTTTATCTCTATATTTCATTCACACATAAAATCACAAGTGGAGAATTTGAATGGGCCCAATGTCATAGATGCCACACATTTGGAACCCTAATAGAGACAAGGAACTTCCATTTCTATCCTTTCATTCTTACACATGATTCAATTCTAATCGATATTTGTACGTCATCTTAAAATGCCTTGCATCATCAACGCAAAATATTCGATTTTATTCATCAGGATCAATGGCCTCCGCAACAGTTTTCTACTTTCAAATATGGAATATGTATGGGGTCTGAATTAGTCTATATACTTATAAATGTTACAGATGGGGAAAAAAAAGATGACTTAGAATATTATATTGCAACAAAAGGGTTCAATTTTCTAAAGATTTGCATATGCTATTACAATCCATCCTATTCATCAAAGATGGCTGGCCTACTCTCTAGAGTTCCTGCAACTCTTGTGCCATAATATGCAGCCGTGGAAACAACAATGGTTTCCTGAGAAATCCAGTGCTTCAAGTTCAACGAGGGCTAAACCGCCGCGGCCACGCAGAATAATCCTGGTCCGGCACGGGCAGAGCCAAGGGAATGTGGACGAATGTGTGTACACACGCGTGGCAGACCCGAAAGTGATGTTGACGGAGCAGGGGATAGCCGAGGCGGAGGAGTGTGGGAGAGAGATTGTGAGGATGATAGAGAGAGATGGAGCTGATGACTGGAAAGCCTACTTCTATGTGTCTCCTTATAAAAGGTCTCTTGAGACTCTCAGAAATTTGGCTAAGGCATTTGAAAAATCAAGAATTGCTGGTGTTAGAGAAGAGCCAAGATTGAGAGAACAAGATTTTGGTATTATTATGCTGCATGGATTTTGTTGTTATTTTGCTATATGAAAATGCTTTTCATGTATGTTTTCTGCTAAAGGAATTTCCAAGATCAAGAACAAATGAAGATTCAAAAGGCTGCTAGGAAGCAGTATGGGAGATTCTTCTACAGGTTTCCAAATGGGGAATCAGCTGCAGATGTTTATGATAGAATCACAGGTACTAGAAATCATTTCGAGGTGTTTTTGTGTGGTTGTGCGAGTTATTGGGTGTAAATGTGTCGAGTCGAACTGAATCAGGGTTCAGAGAAACGCTAAAGAGTGACATTGATGTGGGGAGGTTTCAGCCGCCTGGCGAGCAGAGCCCGAACATGAACATAGTGATAGTATCGCATGGACTGACGCTGCGCGTTTTCTTGATGAGATGGTATAAGTGGACTGTCGAGCAGTTTGAAGGGCTCCATAATTTCGGCAATGGCAAGGTTCTTGTCATGGAAAGAGGTTATGGTGGGAGGTATTGTTAGTTACAACATTTCATTTTAAGTTATTCGAATAGGCTGTCATTTTCTTGAGTAGGATTTTGTGGGTTTGTACGTACAACTGTTGTTTCTGCAGGTACTCCTTGTTGATGCACCATTCGAGAGAGGAGCTGAAGGATTTTGGACTAACAGAAGAAATGCTGATTGACCAAGAATGGTACTTTCTATCTCCATGCTTCTTACAAATATATGCAGGTGTTGATATCATCACTCTCATTATACTGTGATTATTCGCCTGTGTAGGCAAAATCACGCCAAGCCTGGTGAGCTAAACTATGATTGCACGACGACAGGGCCATCGTACTTTACCCATTTCGATGACCATCAAGAAAACCTGCTTGAACCATGGAGTGAAAGATCAAAGAATGCAGATGCAGAGGTTGACAGAGAGGGCGAGAAGATGTTCAGAATTTTCATCTACTAGTTTGAGTCTGCAGATTGCAGTTGGTAGTAGAGACCTCTCTGACTCTCTCTCTCAAAAGGAAAAGAAGATAGAAAGAGGCCTAGATAGCATTTCACAATGGATCACAAACTTACATGATATGGAAACTACTACGTTTAAATCAATCCACACACTACATAACTTCATCACTGCTTCCTCCTAAGCATTTCACTTTATTCACAAATCAAGAAAATAAAATAGAAAAGGAAAAGAAACCCTCATTCCATATTTGGATATATCCAAACCTGACTTCACTACCTCAGCCCGCAATCTCTTTCTTCAGCAAACTGGTCTCCGAATCAAGGGAGTCGAGACCGCAACGAAAGAATAAACGGCGTCAAGAGTTCAACACTCTACACGTTAACACCAATCCGTTTCTTTGAGAACCCAGCCAGATATGCATTGAATTTCTCAACTAGTTCGGGAAGGAAGAAGATAAATAGGAATCGAAGTTGAGATATGCCCGAGTTCACGAGTTCTCCATCGTGTCAGATATAATTCTCATTTTGTGAGATCTCTCTTCCTCACCCTTTCGTCTCAAGAACGCCCTCCTCCACCAAACTTCAAATCCCCTCTGGATATTAGGACAATCATCGGCTCCATTCAGAAATCTGTTGAACCACGACACAAAAATTTCCTGCTGTAAGGCCATTGGCAAAGTTGATATTGTGTTGCTAAGACCGTTCTCAATTGAATGCCAGTCAAGACCCCTCGACGCCCTCCCCATCCATCTAAAATCCTCATAAAAGGGCACTAACCACGTGTTCAAAAGCATGCACCTCGCCTCTTTGCTGGCCAGCAGCTCTCTCTTTCCTATTCCCACAAACAGCCTTGCCGTAACCTTGCTCACTTCGTATCTGTGTATCGGAGGCACTTTAGAATGTGCCTCAGATAAATCAGACTGAGAGGCCCATGTTTTTAGAAAGTCTTCAGCAATTTGTCGATCAATCATTATGTCGAGCAGCCAATGCAAATTATCCGCCTGCCGTGCTATCTGACCTATATCTTGCATGTCCCCATTTGCTGCCCGTAAGAAGTGTCGAGAAAGTAATTTCAAGCATTCATCAAAAGCGAAGTACACCGACTCCTTCCTCAAATCATTCTGTGATGAATTTTCGCGCAGCAATTTGGTCACCAAGTCTTTCATCTCTCTCCTAGCCTTCTCGTCTTTCCCTTCAAGAACTACCTGCAATAGTTTGAGAAGCACTTCTTCGTTGTTCTTTCCATCCTTGAGCCCGGCTGCAGCATCTAGAGAAACCCTTTTCAAAACTTCCCCAGCTCCGACTCCTTCAAGCCGAAGCTCTGATAACAGGGAGGCCACCTTCTCTTCCTCGTCTTCGGCCCATGGAGCAGCTTCTAAGTACTCCAAGCATGACAGCACACCCGCATCGAACCCGATTGCTACTGATACCTATATGAGACCAACAGCAAAATTAAACATGAGATATAAAGATAATCACCTATCTGTTAGCAATATCAAAGAACAAAAATCTAGTGTCCAATGATGCTTTGAATTGATTTCAGGAATATAGTCATACCATAAGAAGAGGCATATATGGAGATTATTAAACTCTGTGACACCACAAACATCTACAAAATGTATATATGTATGTAAAGCACGATTATATATACAAAATGCATATTTGCACCTTGTTCTAAGAAATGAAACAGTCAATAAAAAAATAATATTAAGTTAGCCCGGTGGAATAGAAAATGTAAAGCCCCAGCCAAAGCCATTTATTAAACAAACCATAATCTACCTTCCATCTCTCCTTGTTTCTCTAAGGGCCGGAGCTGCGACAGCTAACATTTCATCATCTTCTTTTTTGACGAAGATATTTGTGTTCTAGTACACGTTCCACTAACATGTCTTGTTCTAGATGGAAGGGAAGTGGTACAAAGTACAAACTAACTAGGTAACTATGAAATGAACTATCTTACATCATTAAGTTAGCAATACTCTAGAGATCCTCTAATGTATGCTCAGATGTTACTTGATTAGAGTTACGTAGGTAGTTCGCAGCTGGAAGATTACAAGCCATACTACCAAGCCCACCATAATCATAAACGTAATCATATACAAACATAATTACTTTTTAAATACTAGCATAATGGTACGTGTGACGCGCGTAGAAGTTATGTATACATATATATCTCAAAAATAAATAAATCTTTTCATAATTTTTAAGGTATTTCAGATACAAAGTGATTCTTATCTCATACTCCCTCTATCCACAATAAGTGTATCATTTGTGGACGGCACGAGTTTAAATAAAATTGTTGGTGGGTGTTGTTTGAGTAGAGAAATGATCCCACCATGTGTTAAGTTGTGAGTGGTAGGAATGATTTTTTGGTAAATAATGAGTAGTGTGAGGTTGAATAATAAGAAGTGGTGGGTTAAAAAGAAAAGTGATACACTTTTCGTGGACGCCATATAAGGTAATTGTGATACACTTATCGTGGATATTATGGGCATACAAAACTATCCTTAGAATTTAAAATAAGAAAGGATATTATGGGCATATCAAAATTTGTAAGAATACACACTTTTATAATAGTAATAAATGTTCTAATAGAATAGGACAAACCCATTGAGAAGATGATATGGATACAATACTAGCTACAGGATCCCCATATGCTTTCAAACTGAGCATCCTATTTTAAAATCTCTTCAGGTCAAACTTTGAGAATGAATTTCTTTAAAATACTTTATCCAGTCAGAACTATTCATTTATCACAGATTTCTGGATTAAGATGGTAAGCAATAAATCAGATATATTGTGAGGCAATCGGCAAGCCATATATTGACAGGCCAATGATCAGTCACATAGTAGAATTCAAGGTAGAACCAAAATTAAACAGCACATGACAAGGACTCAGATTATGATAGCAGAACAGAAAGTAGGTGATTTAATCTCTATCCAAAGCATAATCACAGCCACAACCATATGCACTTAATGCTCGGAACCAACTTAACTACATAGTATGACAGAGTCAAGGGAATCACTCCACAGCCTAGGTTACTGACAAAAATAATGGTTACCTGAATTTTATTGATTGATTTTTGAAAACTAACAAGACTCAGGTATGCTAAGTTCAACTATGTTCTCCAGAATAAAGGTGCTACTGTAACAAATATGACTGGGAACCTAATCCAAATAGGGACTCGAGAAGTCCAGGCAACTTGCTTACAGAATATAATATAAAATAACTCTAAATAAAATAGTTAAACAACTCTATCATGCCACTGTGAATGACATGAAGCTGGTTGTTCAGTATCATAATATACATTAGAAAACTGTATTATATGCTTTCCATTCTAAAATGCACAAACAAACCTAGTTAATTACCATACTGGAATAATTTGGTGCTTTATACATACAGTTACATTTTCTAGTTTTTATAGAAATTATGATAGAAAATAAGGAAAGTAATCAATATGGATTCACAGAAGTACGCTTCTAATTCGTTACAGTACCAACAAGCCACATTGTTTTTCATGCATCATTAAGATTCGAAAGCATATAGCTCTAGCTATAATTTCGCGCAAGTTGGTCCCATCACCCTTAATTCACCAACCAATGAACGGCATTACTTCACCTTCAACATTTCAGCCTCCATCTAATCCTTTATCTTAATCATCAATCAAACTCAACCCCCCACCCACCTTAACACACTTGCAGATCTCGGATATCAACACACACAAACAAATCAACTATAAACAGATATGCAACAATTAAGCACATAGAAAAACAAGACTATCAATATGAATTGTGAGATTACCCTAAGTATACCGAGCACCCGCTGCGTCCTCCTTCATCAGCTTCTTCCTCAAGTCTTTAGAATACATGAGCCTCAGAGTTTCCATGTAAACCTCAATGTCATCACAATCAGCAATCTCGACATTGTAGGGCACCCAGCTCCCTTGCTGCTTCACCCAGCTCTCATTTAACTTCAACGCGAAAAATCTACTGTGCACCACAAGGATCTGCCTATGAACCCTAATCGAAACACTCACACCGTCCTTGGAGCTCAAGGTGAGCACCACATCGCTCGATCCCGCGTCGTTGAACTGGTTCCCGGGACTCCTCGACGCCAAGAGATCCATCAAGCGCTGCTGAATCAGTGCCTGCTTGTCCACACTCGCGGAGAGCTTCAAACCCTGCTGGTTTTGGTTCTTAGCTGCGGCGATGCCGTTTTCAACGGCGGCCGTCGCTCTCGGCAGGCTGTCGGGCTCGTTCGCCATCATCTCGAAAAGCGTCGGGCTCGAGCGGGTTTTATCCGCCCCGTTCGGAGGCGGTGGCGACATTGGGTTGAGGAGGCCGGCGGTGAGCGCGGAATTGAATTTGCTCAGCGATGAGGGGAAGCCATCTCCGCCTGCCACGGCAGCGCCGTAGGGTCCCATCGCCGAAAGCGAGTGGCAGATCTTGAGATCCGGCGGTGGCGGCGGCGGATTGGGAGCGGGGCTGTAACAGGAGCTATCTGGAGAGACCGTAATGTGAGCGTCGAGATTGCGGGTTTGATGTAGGTTTCCCGTTGAGGAAGCGGCGGAGGACGAGGAGTTAGGATCTAGGGTGGTGGTGATGGTGGTCTCGCGGCAGCGGCGGCGTTTGATCTTGATGGGTTGGGAGTGGGACTTGAGGTGAGCGGCGGTAGCTGCCATATTAATGTGTTGATGGGTGTGTTTTAGTAGGGGTGACAGTGTGTGTGTGTGTAAATTTGGGGTAAATTTTTGTCTGGTAGCTTTAGGGCTGCATCGGCATTGGCATCATCATCATCGAATTGTGCCCAAGAAATTGGAATGGCGATTGCTTCAAGACAGAGATGACCAAAGAATGTTTCTCAATTTTAGCATATCCAAATACAAATTAACGTGAGTGGAAAAAGTGGACTCCTCAAACTCAATTGTTGAGATTTTCTTTTTTGAATTTCTACTGTAGCAGTCAAGGAATTTGACTTTTATCATCACCATGCTTTATGTGTTGCACGATTTTGGTTATGGTAAGTTTCGCTATTTATGAGAAGAAATATTTAAATTTGAAATAGATAATAAATTTAGTAAGGTAAAAACATTTGACATTGTAAATTTCAATTGGAAAAAGAAAGACACCTCTCATAAATATTTAAATTTGAAATTGATAATAAATTTAATAAGGTAAAGACACTTGAAATTGTAATGTCAAATTCTCAATACTTTATCTACCCTTCAATTGGAGGGGGGAAGGGAAAAGAAAAAAATAAAGGACTCAAACTTGAAAATACCTAAAGTTAGCTATTAGAATGATATTTTAGTTTTTAACTCTAATATAAACTACAATACATGATATTGTTAGTATGAATACGATCACAACAATGGAATAGAGAAAGCCGACAAACTATTAAAATTAATGAAACAAACTATGCTGGAAAGAAAAGATTCCCTAGAATTAATCATACTATATATTGTGTGTTTTGTTTTTGTTGTATGTGATAAAGTTGAGTGTGCAACTACCACAGCTAGCTTTTGGAGTGTGTATGTTTTATTTTGATTCTGCTAATTCGGAGGTTCAGACCCTTTTATTAATTTTTTTAATTGTCGGCTAGTATTTGACCACTCTCTCAACAATCAAAGTAAACAAAAATTTAATATTAGAACCCACAACTAAATAGAAGTTATATGCTCCTAATTCTTGGTGGAAATATGTTATCGGTTTTGTTGACGTGGACGTCATGTCAACAATTTTTTTCCTCGGGCTTTGTCTTTGGCCCACCCCAATTATGAATTGTCTAAACAAACTCCTTGACTTGTTGTCAGTATGAGATTGCAATCTAATGACAACTTCAAAACATCACCCTTGTTTATTGGATTGTCCTTTTAATTTATAAATAAACATGAATTATATATGTTGGCTCCTTATAGTTCCATCTGTTATTTGGTGTATTTGTCATACAGCGGACTACAATTTTGAGATGTTTATAAACATCAATGGAAGTGGAAACCGATTTCATCGTATGGATTGTGTCGTTGGAAATTGCATAAATCGATATACTCCGACGCCTAATATCCGGTCGAAATTTTCTTATTAATTTTCACAGCTCGATTCGTTTTTTTTTTCAAACTTACCGTATGCTCACTCCTACACCCAACACAAGTCCCTCAATTCTAGTATTTGAAATATGCTTTAAATTTATGTTATAATTTAGTTTAGCTAAATTTTCTATGTTTAAATTTCTCGGTTTCATAGTATAAAATGATACAAAAAAATCTCAGTATTTCTTTATAAAGTTACAATGATAGCTCGTTGTGATTCATGGTTGTACTAATCATTAATTTTTAGTAATAAAATAATCGTAATTAAACGATGTCTATTGTAATCGCCTAAGAATATAGTAATGTATCCACATGGATTGATAACACGAAAAAAAACAGTAAATAATAAACACAAAGGGTTCATCATTATTCAGACAACCAAAAAGATGTAGGAAATCTGACAAAAATTGAGAAAATAATGACAATAAATAAAATAAAACTGATCTAGAAAAGATATAAGATATAAGATAAAAGGCTAATTTTAGGGGATGCAATAATATAACATAAAACAACATAATCAATCTATAGCTTTATTAACCAAAATTAAGTCAATTCAGATGAAGAATCACAAAATAATACAGTCTTCTGGATCGGACATCATATGATAGTAGATTAATATATATTTTATATCCGCTAGGTATCAAGAACACATAAAAACTCCCAAAAGCATATAAGATTTGTTCTCCTAAAATTAATTATAAAACCGCAAGTCTTTATATTAATTGTATTATGAATTCATGAATTCGATTACCTAATTAAAATATTTAAATCTTTAATTAAGATACTAACATGCATCAATAGTGATCAATTATCTAGCATAAAATAGCACCAAAAATTATAAATAATTAATTGACAAATAAATGGACTCAACAGATCAATCACATAAATTCTTGCTAAATCATATTAACCCTAGGCTCAATATGAACTTAGCTACTTATAACCATAATTAAATAAGAAGAAATAAATAAAAACATAATCGAAATAAATAAATAAATCCAATGTAGATATTACACAATGAAGATCTTGAAGACAAAACTTGAAAATGAATCTTTAGACTATTGCACAAAGCTCTAAAAATAAATCACAACTCTAAGAAATATGAAAAGGAATGAATGAGGATTGAGAATAGAATTGTGTAAAGTCAAATATGTAGGAAGTGTACTTATAGGTGGATAAATCGTCTTCAATGCTAAAAGGATTGAGATAGGTATAAGAATTCTAATAGAGATCAACTATAGTTGGATAAAGTAATTGATCAAAATAGAATCGATTATATTGAGAGAAGATAATTGGATCCAACTAGTAATCAAAATACACAAAAATAGAGAAAATCACAAAAATTGTGAAAATTCGTAAATTCTTGCCAAGGTCCGCTGCAGACTGTGAGACTTTCTTGTTTTGTCTCGTTCTCTCTTGTTCGAACTCCAAATTGAGACCGGTTTGCGCCTACGGATTCCTATGTACTTCAATTCTATCCAATTTTAACTTTTCAATTAAATCTCTAATTTTCCTGAAAAATATCGAGATTTACCTGAGAGTATCAATTCTTCAAATTAAAATAAAATTAATCAAATACCCATTTCAAATATGATTTTCATTATCAATTAAGTCACATATATGTTTTAAAAACCATTTAAAATCCATATTTGTCATGTATTCTTGCTCCAAATTCAATATCCTACTGCTCAATGGCTGGCAACGAAGAATACGTGGCGGCGGCGATGGTGCGGTGGCGGCAACCTCAACCGCGAAGAGAGTCATGCAGCGGCGATACGAATGGGTGGGAGGGGAGGGAATTTCGAATTTTCTATTGTTTTTTGCTTTTCTAAAATTAGTTGATTTTCAGATTATTTTTTTTAAGTTTTTGTAGTAAATTTTGAATATATAATCACGGAGAGTATTTTAAAAATAGCTGCTGCAATTTAAGTGTTTATAAAGTTATTTGTTAGTATTTATTCTTAGCAAAGTGGCTATTATGTTTTTCATATCTATGTTCTTTCTAATTTTTTAAGTTCGAGCATGAAGATATTATTTGCACGTTAGTAGAAACCTGAAGCATCATAAACATACATAGAACAATAAAACTATATGGCCATATTATGGCTGGTCATACAGTATACTTTAGTAATTATTAATATAATTAATTAATAAAGTAATATTATTAAATTAATATGCTAATCATTTTTACATAAATATCATTTTTCCACTTATTCTGAAAAGCATTAAATTTATGAATTCTTTGTCAAGTGGTAAAAATATGTAGTTTGTTTCTGTATTCTTTTCATTCAATATTGTAAAACAAATTTTTCATTCGATAGGGGCAAAATTGTAATTCCATAAGATGGTTTTAATGTAAAACCAATTTTTTAATAGATCAAATATTAAATAAACGGTTTTTCATTCAATAAAATTAATTATGACTGACCACATTATGGCCGAATAGCATCACTCTACCTAGAATATAACAAAAATCACCATCATGCTCATTGCTCACGTTAGATTCAATTAAATTGAATTAATAATTTTTTTTTTTTTTTTGATATCATGGGAACCGCACCGCTACCTCAGTGCAAGACCGGTAAACCCCACGGTCCTGTGCAATAGCCCGCAAACCACACAGACAGGTAAACCACACTTGAAAACCAGGTGTGACGAGCTCAAACCCATAGAGGCGTTTGGTGGGGTTTGAACCTCATGACCTCTCCACATGCGAACCCATCTTAACCATTGGACTATCCCTAATGGACGAATTAATAAGTCTATCTCAAGACTCAGGGTACCTACCACACCATTAATACACAGCATTTGGACAATATATACCTTTATGAAGTGATTACCTTGTGAAATGGTTAAACATTGATAATATGTCATGTCAATTAGTAGCACTTCATTGGACTCACCAACAACTTAAGTGAAACACTTTATAGCTGTCACATATTTACCACCACATATGTATTATGGGACGAACATTAATCTTCCAATGGGTTAGATAATATTTGCATTAACATATATTCATACATTCTTGTTAGATAAATAAAATTTTGAAGATTGTTTGACAAGGGATTTAGATTTGAGATATTTGATCTCAAATATTAACCACTTTATCCTTAGACCAATATACCACATTAAAAGACTTTATATATTTTAATAGTAAAAACAATAGATATGACATCAAGATATTATAAAACACCTAACAAGATCATATTAATTTTGTAAAATGGGATGACATTTTGCTAGTTGTGTGCTGATGAAGGAATCAAGCATCGTGTTATGCACATTATATTTTTAAAACAATAAACAAAATACACAGCGAGAAAATATTGCATGCCTCCAATGAAACCAGAATAATTTTTTTAACAAAAAAAGGTCATAACTTTTACACTTAATTGCAATTGTGACACGATTTTTGGACCTGGACAATTACAATATCACCTTCTGATTTGGAGATTTTCAAACATCCCTAATTTTTATTTTTATTTTCTTCTGGTAAGTGATGTTTGACGTGATCGATTTTCTTTTTATATGGACATGTAATCCAACATGACGGATTAGTAATTGGAAGTGTGTGGTTGATTGGTACTGCACATCATTATTTAACAATTGGTATTCAGATTCGGATGTAACGGACGATAAGAATATTAAGTTACATTAAATACTAAAGAAATTGCACTCGAATAAGCTAAAGATATTAATTTTGATTTACACCTTCAAAACTTAATCAAAGACCACCTTTCATCAATGGACACCTCCACGGCCCAATGGTCCCCTCGTCGTAAACGACATTTGCCTCTCTCACTAGGCTGAGCAATATTAAGTAATAATCAAACAAATTGAGCAAAACTAAACCGAAATATAAATTTTATTTTATAATTTTTATATTCGGTTTGATTTTTATTTTAGATTTTAGAAAAAATAATATTTTTATTATATCATGATTATATATGAAAAAATACTGAATAACTGAAAATCAAATTATAAGAATATGTATATAGTTTTAATTCTAATTTTATTTTTATAATTTATATCTTACGTAATGAAAGAAAAGTTATATGCCATAAAACAAGGTTAATCATCTTATCAATCGTTAAGTTTGGTTGCATGATGTAACATAATTTTGATTTTTTTACTAAAATCATTAAGTTCGATTTTTATAATGTATCATTCAATTTTAGTTAACTATGATATAAATTCCGGTTAATTTGGTACGATAATCGAACGACTGATGCTCCCTCTATTGATTACAAAAGTTATGTCGGAGATTTAAATACATTGTCAAGATTTTGCAGTAAAACTATCCTGATGTAAACTCAGCACTCAGCAGACATGTATAGCCACGGCACGGCCCACGAGCACTAAAAAACTGGGCTCAACTTAATTCAAGACTTCAAGTCTTAACATAATTCTCATATTTTTAATTTGGCGTGTCATCTTGGAGCGAACTCCGAACTCAGTATGCTTATTTATGAATTACAAGTTTATTCAAGTATAAAATAAATTCAAATATTTTATCTACTATCTTCTGAAAAAACACAGAATATTCACTAAGATTTATAGTTTTAATATACATTTAGTCTAAACATTTTCCATTTAATTAAAAACCCTTTTACTTTGATTGCGGAAAAGAGAAACCATCAATCTAACAAAACTCGAGCAATTAATGGTACATTTGATGTTACAACCCCTACACTGTAACCCAATCTAAGATGATTACATGTGTAAAGTTTACTTGATCTCAATTGATTGAGACCCACAAATTTTTGATCTCAATCAATTGAGACCCATCACTTTCCACATGACATCATCATTAAGGAAAATATCCGGTGGAAAAAAAACTCAATCAATTAATCAATGGCATCCGTAAAATAGTAACAAGATTGTAGTGACTACACTATTGGACCATATAATATGCAGGAGATTTGGCAAAAGAGTATACGATGGAGTGTTTACTTTGAGTGATATGATAGATTGATAAAACATACTATTGACATATTTGAAGGATATATAAGATGGTCAAAGAAGTTCAAAATTAATCAATCCTTCATTGTTTAAAGTAAATGGTAGATTACGCTAGATTATTTTTATATATTTATCCTCTCACTCAAAGATTGAATCACTAGAATATTAGAAGCTTAAGTCCTTAAAGTCCATTTTCTTGTAGAAGAAATTGTTGAAATAGAGAAGAACATATATTAACTGGGAGTTAGTAGCTAGAGAGGCCGAAGCATAAAAATGTCTATTAGATTGAAATGGATGTGCAAAACAAAATATCTTGAAGATATGAAAAAGTGTTCAACAACACAAGGTGAGGTCCCTAAAGGATACTCCTAACAACTAGGACTTGATTTCACCAAACAAATTTGCACCGGTTTTTAGAATGGAAATTATCCGTGTTGTTATTGTCTCACACCATAATTGGAACTTCAATTGTTTTAGCTTAAAGTAAAATCAGCTTTTCTAAAGGAGAGTGATAGGATACTGACCCAACTAATGCGCCAAGATCGCGCCCAATATAAATGGCCCCAACATTGCTCTACCACGTGAGTTCGGCCAAGACTCCTCGATCAACTACAACTCTAATCGCAATTGGAGACGTAAAAGATTCTGGATGCATATCTAAAGAATCCTTATCGAGTCAAACTCAACTTGGTATCGGTCGAGTCGAACTCAACTTGGTATCGAGTCGAGTCGAACTCAACTTGGAATCGAGTCGAGTCGAACTCAACTTGGAATCGTAGTCGAGTCGAACTCAACTTGGTATCGTAGTCGAGTCGAACTCAACTTCATGAATATATATAATAGAGGCTAGATTAAAGAAGAAAGGGACTCGAATGTTCTGAATCATCTACTCTTAGATCGATCACTGATCTACACTTTTGTAATCACTCCTCATATTATCAATACACGAATACTCTCTCTCCCGTGGACGAGATCTTATTCATAGATCGAACCACGTAAATCCTTGGTGTTCTTGCGCATTTATTTCTTTACGAAATTAAGATCGATCATCGGCGCCGTCGTGGAAACGAAATTTTGTGCTTCGATCAACCACCGCTTATAGGAAATAATCATGACCGTGTACACCAGAAGTCATGCATCCAGGATCGTCGCCGGCAACAACGACGCTGACGGAGAGAGGGAACGCCGAGCTCAGCTCGGGAAGAGCCCTATCAGAGAAAAAACCCCCGAAGGATATGTCCAAAGCCTCGACGAGCACGGACACCCCGCCCTGCAGGAGGTAGGATACCATAGCGAAGGAGATCGCAGCAACAATCCAGGGGAACCTCCGGCTCCGCAGGTAAACCTTGACGACGCTGTCAAGGGGTTTCTTGAGAAAAACAATGAGAGCTTCCTCCAATACCTCGGCCAAGCACAAGGTCGGCCACATCCCAAAGAAAGGAACGCCGAAGCCTCATCTAAACACGAGGCACCGCGACGAGGTGGATCCCCTAGCATTCAAATCATGGGCGCTCACACCGCCGCACAAGTCGGGGCCCAAACCGACCGCGGAAGGGGCGAACAGCGTGGGAAAGGACGTCGCGATCGCCGCGAGGTCACCACTACCAAAATGAGTTCGGTCGACGAACTCCGCTCACTCTCAGGGCGGTTTCGATGGGCACGGAGGATAGTCACCCGTTCTCAAACGAAATACTCGACACCCCACTCCAGACAAATATCGGTGCCGAGCATCACCCCTATGACGGATCGAGGACCCGCATAACTTTCTCGCAGCTCAGACAATATGATCAACCAACGCCGGCACAATTCATATGTGCAAGCTCTTCCGGAATTACTAGTCGACAACGCCACGGTGGTTCGACGCCTACCTCCGGGAGCGATGGTTCCTACCGCGATCGATGAAGGCTTTCCATTGAAGGTTCTTCCAAAAGGCCGAGTCAAAAACAACTTTGACATCTCCTCACCTCGAGGCAAGACCGAACGAGTCCATCGGCGACTTTATGACGTGTTCAATAAAGAAAGCACGAAGGTCGCAGACGTGAACGACCTCCTCATCATCTCGACCTTCGAGCGGCATCCACCCGGCCTTATATAAAGAGATCGTCAATACGAGCCCCTGATCTGCGTCGAGCTATGGCGCATAGCATATCGGTTCGCCAAAGCGCACGGCGCGACAAGAGAAAGCGCGGTCGACAAGGTGAACCCTCCGACGAAAGAAGAAAGAGGATGATCGAGAAACCGAGGCGATAATCCGGTGAAATCGAAGAGAGGAGACCTCGCCTATATTAGAGAAGCTCGGTACAAAGTAGCTCAGATTATAACCGATGTGCAAATCCCGACAATTCCAAGTAGGCGACCTCGTGCTTGAAGTTAAGGTACTTTTGTTACGCGTTTTCATGAATAAAATCTTTTATTTATGTACTTGAGTTGAGTTTTGTATATTTCATTTGTCACTTATGCATCCGCATCTCCAATATACTATACCCCTACGGAGGATGAACTATACCCTCTTCTGAGGACTAACTATACCCTCTGGAGGAGAACCCTGGATGGAGAACCATACCCTCTAAGGAGGAGAACCTCTACTGAGGAGAACCCTACCCTCTGGGAGGAGAACTAAACGCGTGGGGACCACCCTCCCGATGACCTCGGCAAAAAAGGAACCATTCCTACATACGAGATCGATTACTTCGTTTATTTCAAGACGGTACTCTCTATGTAGACGCAGTAAGGGACCACCCTCCCGATGACCTCGGCAAAAGCAGAACCATTTCTACATACGAGATCAGACACCTTCGTTTATTTCAAGACGGTACTCTATGTAGACGACGAAGGGACCACCCTCCCGATGACCTCGGCAAAAACAGAACCATTCCTACATACGAGATCGATTACCTTCGTTTATTTCAAGACGGTGCTTCTATGTAGACAAGTAAGGGACCACCCTCCTGGATGACCTCGGCAAAAACAGAACCATTCCTACATACGAGATCGACACCTTCGTTTATTTCAAGACGGTACTCTCTGTAGATGAAATAAGGGACCACCCTCCCGATGACCTCGGCAAAAAACAGAACCATTCCTACATACGAGATCGATTACCTTCGCTTATTTCAAGACGGTACTCTATGTAGACGAAATAAGGGACCACCCTCCCGATAACCTCGGCAAAAATCGTTAATTCAAGACGGAACTCTACAAGGACGAGCTACCTTTCTACGAGAACGGATTCTTCGCTTATTCGAAGACGGAAATCTCTCGAGGACGAGCTACCTTTGTACGAGAACGGATTCCTTCGCTTATTCGAAGACGGAACTCCCTTCAAGACTAACCACCTTCGAATACGACTATAAAATGTATACTGGAAATCAACAGCCGACCTCGGCCTTGACCGACCTCGGTCGCCACCAGAACATTAAAGGATGAAGGCGACCTCGGTCTTCGCTACCTCGGCCTCCCAATACATGGCCGCCTCGGCCCTCCAATGGCCGATCTCGGCCTTCGCCACCTCGGTCGCCGCCAGAGCATTCGAGGATGAAGCCAACCTCGGCCTTAGCCGACCTTGGCCTTCGCCACCTCGGTCGCCGTCAGAGCCCCGGCCTCCTTAGCCGTATCCCGAACCTTCACCTCGGCCACGACCTCGACACGAAGTTACATATTCAACTTCGGTAAGGTGAAGCCAAGCAACAGAAGACTTTGGCATAACACCTCGTCAGGTGAAGCCATCCCAAAGACTTCGACATAACACCTCGTCAGGTGAAGCCATCCCAAAGACTTCGACATAACACCTCGTCAGGTGAAGTCAGTCAGAAGACCTCGGCATAACGCCTCGACAGGTGAAGCCAAGCGACATAAGACTTTGGCATAACGCCTCGTCAGGTGAAGCCATCCCAAAGACGTCGACATAACACCGTCGGTAAAGTCGATCGGAGGACCTCGGCATAACGCCGTCAAAGGGTGAAGCCCCAAGACCTCGGCATAACTCCTCGTCGGTGAAGCCGGCCCAAAGACTTGGCATAACGCTGTCGGTGAAGCGGCCCAAAGACCCTCGGCATAACACCTCGTCAGGTGAAGCCACTCGAAGACCTCGGCATAACGCCTCGTCAGGTGAAGCCAGCTCAAAGACCTCGGCATAACGCCTCGTCAGGTGAAGCCAGCTCAAAGATCTCGGCATAACGCCTCGTCAGGTGAAGTCAGCTAGAAGACCTCGGCATAACGCCGTCGGTGAAGCCGGCCAAGACCTCGGCATAACGCCTCGGCAGTGAAAGCGACTCAAAGATCTCGGCATAACGCCTCGTCGGTGAAGCCAGCCAAAAGACCTCGGCTTAACACCTCGTCGGTGAAATCGAGCACCAAGACTTCGGAAAACACCTCGGCAAGATATACAAACAACATGACACGACCTCGGCGAGCGCCTCTGCGCAAAGCAAAGCGACATACGACTTGGCGAACGCCTCGGCGGGGCCAAGCGGCGACATACGACTTCGGCGAACGCCTCACAAGCCAGCGACATCGACTGCGAAGAACTCGGCGGAAGTCAGCGACATTCAACTTCGGCAGATCAGACGGCCCACCGCCAGATCACGACTCCCATTCCGGCGACGTCAACCACTGCTTCCTCCATCACGACCTCACTTCTACGTCTTTTGGGGGATATGATAGATACGCCCAACTACTGGGCCAGCATCGGGCCCAATATAAATGGGCCCCGACATTAAGCTCGGCCCATGTGAGTTCGGCCAAGAAGACTCCTCGATCAACTACAACTCTAATCGCAATTGGAGCGTAGAAGATTCGGATGCATATCTAAAGAATCCTTATCGAGTCAAACTCAACTTGGTATCAGAGTCAGAGTCGAACTCAACTTGGAATCAGAGTCAGAGTCGAACTCAACTTGGTATCAGAGTCAGAGTCGAACTCAACTTCATGAATATATATAAATAGAGGCTAGATTAAAGAAGAAAGGGACTCGAAATGCATTACAATCATCTACTCTTAGATCGATCACTGATCTACACTTTTGTAATCACCCTCATATTATCAATACGAATACTCTCTCTCCCGTGACGTAGATCTTATTCATAGATCGAACCACGTAAATCATGATGTTCTTGCGCGTTTATTTCCCTTACGAAATTAAGATCGATCAGAGAGCCAAATGGAAAAGTATTTGTGCAATAGCCTTAAGATTTTTGTGTTGAATGAAATGAACATAATATGTATATGCTCAAGAAAACATCTTTAGAGTCTTAAACTAGCTCCAAGAACTTGAAATAGCATAATTGATGGCTATATTATAAAGAATGATTTATATCGAAGTAGGTGCTTCCGCTAAATTAGAAGCGATACTGGCCCGTGAAGAAAGCTTGATTACAAGTTTCGGTTCGTCAAACCACGATTCCGGGCCCGAACTGCCGATTCCCATTTTTTAATTTTAATTTTTATGACCGTTAATTATGAAGTAAGTTCAGTCATAATTAAAATGTGCATAATTAAGTAAATGGAGTATAAAAAAGTTAAATCTTTATTTATACTATTGAAAAAATTGACAGCTCGACCCAAAATCGCCATTTCCAATTGGCTACTTTTATCTATTTTAAATATGGTTATTGGCGCATAAATATACTAATTTTGTTCAATTTTGGTTTTTCCCATTAACTTTAAAAATTATCACAAAATACACAAACTTAATGACTTTACTGTTTTTACCACGATTTCAAATTCAAGCCAAATTAGATCTGACTTGACATGTCAAAAATTTACTATAGACTAAACGGTTAGTGATATAAACAACATAGTAGAGATAGGGCATAAAACATCGTCGTTTCATCAAAATAAATCAGATTTTTTTAATTTCAATGATTCATCGCATCAATCATCATTACAAAAATAAAGTCTTCTCGTTTGTCTCATCCTCTGGTTCTAGTTGGGATCAAAGCAATTGATATTTTCTCTCTACGATGTCGTTTATATCACTGACAATTTTGTCTATGGTAAATTTTTAAGATGACAAGTCAGATTTAATTTGGCTTAAATTTGAAATCATGGTAAAATCACTAAAGTCATTAAGTTTGTGTATTTTGAGACAATTTTTAAAGTTCATGGGAAAAACCAAAATTGATCCAAAATTGGTGTATTTATGAGCCAATAACTCTTTTAAATATATTACTTATAATATGCAATTTAATGACATTTTAAAGTTTCGATTTTTTTATCAAACACCTCTACTAATAACGCTCGTTTATATGTGGAGAAACAGAAATATGATGTTTTGATTGTATGCATCTATATAGATATGATCTTATCAATATTGATACTAATATGCAAACGATTGAAAATTTGAAGCCAGAATGATGGATGACTTTGAGATGAAGAATATGAGAATTGTCAAGTATTTCCCTAGCATTCAGTTAAAGGAGAAACATTCATTTTTCAAGAAAAGTACATTGAAGAACTCACATGGAGAATTGCAATCCAGATTCTTCTCTCATGGTGACAAATGATAAGTTGAGAATAGATGGGCCGCGCCGTGTTGCAAAAAATTGCTGCCGAAATATATAAGAAGTCTTGATGGTTTTGCAATCACTTAGGTTCGTTGAATTCATATCATACATGCATTTCATTCATGATTCGATCAAGAGATATATCTTTATTTTAATGTTGGTTCGTGCATAGGCTAGATTCATGTTTCTAGTTATATCTCTAAGGTGATGTTTACTTTGCATGATTAGGTTGGATAGATATAATTAATTCAATCTAATCAAGTGTTTACTTTTAAGGATTAGTATTTGAGGATATCCCAAAGCCTGAGATTATTTTAATCATTTGAATTGTTTTTCATTAATTTTAATCCAACCAATATATGTAGGATTGAAATAATCCTTCAAATAAAGGGAGAATTATTTATCCCAATTTTAATCTTTCACTAATCCTTTGTAGTAAACAAAGGATTGATAGATAAAAGTTATCTTATCACATAATTAATCTATCAAATAGTCAATCCTTCAAAATATTAATAATGAAAAGTAAACACTCCCTAAGGGTTAATCGTGGTTTATGTCCTCAATTTTCAGCGTTTTTCAAAAATTATTTTTAACTCACGTTTTCATTTTAAAAATCTATAATTAAAAAAAAAATTAATATCCCACATTACATAATACGACGATAAAATGTTGAATCACCTCACCGAATTTTTAGATGAATTATACATGAATTTATTTTGAATCTAAACCTCAAAACGACGTCGTCTTGATGTTTAAGTGGAAAATAAATATGAAAAGTCCATGTAAGAATCCGATAAGTTATTCATTATTTCATCGCCGGATTCTATAATGTGAGGTATATAACCAAACTTTTTCAAGGTCGAGTTTTTAAAGTGAAAATATAAGTTAGATACTTTTGAAAACACTAAAATTGAGATCACAAAATATAATCAGCTCTATCTTTACTTTAAATACCATTTTGAAGTGCATCAATATTCAATACTACACATTGTTGATCTTGTTATATTTATATCCAAAATATTGCCCCATCTTATGTAGAGTCCACTTGATTTTTTTATTTTTATTTTTGCTTGCGATAATTAAAACAGTAAACTTTTTTGAGATACTTGAAACAGTAAACTCAGAATACATATTTTTATATAATAAAAAAGGAAAGTGAATTAAGTAAGGTAAATAAGTGCCAAATGATGGACGAAGAAGCAAATAAATAGGTATGACATAAATGGAAGATGAGTTTTGTGGAATAAAACGAAAAAAAGTGTCGCGGCAATATAAAGAGAGGAAAAGGCCACATGCATTTTGCAACACACACAGTTCACACAGTAAGACAAAGACAAAGCGGGGAGCAGATGTGAGTGGACGGTGTTGGCATTCGTCATATTCATGAGAGAGAGAAGACTGTCTCGGGGAGGGCTTGGGCCGGGCCGGATTGTGAGTCGGTTGCCAGATTCTTAGCTGAAGATGGCGGGCCTGTCATGTTTCTTGTCCTTTTATTCCCTTTTCCTCATTCTTTTTATTTTTATTATTAGCTTTTCCCTCTCTTTAATTTCTTTCACGTGATTTTAATTCGGGAAGATTCTCCTGACCCTATTTTATTAAATAAATTGACTGGAACTATTATAGGGATATCGAACATTGATACTTTTTTAAAGTGTAATTGACATTTTTATCCGGTGTAAATAATATTTCTCTAGTTACATGGTAAAAATATTAATAATATTTTTCTTCAATGTAGATGATAATTTTCTTACCAATAATTTACACTTTTGGATGTCCCATACAAAGGTCATCATAGAAGTTTTTGTGTATCAAGATTAACAGAAAGGGGCGAAATATTATCAAATATAGATGCGATCCAATACCGGGGTTCATTTCAAAATACATATATATAAAGATTAACCAAATTAATATTGTTAAAGTTTTACATGTTTTAAGAAAATTACTGTGGAGATCCAATTCTGTAGAGGTTGAAGATCTTTGTAACTCTCTGGTAATGATAAATATTTATTTATTATGATGATGGAAAATAAATTAATTACTCAAAAGGTTATTTTATTGTCTGAAAATAAAATGGAACATCATTAATGTACTTATTGCTAAGATTAACTTAATTTTGCTATTTTTCTATATCAGTGTATCTATTTTAAAAGTGGACATTGATAAGGTCTAGTTTAAATAACAAAATACTAAAAATCTCTTCTTAATAAAAATATTTATTAGTTTGGATTGTCACTTTTCCTTAGGATCACAAGTAGATACGAAATGTCATTTAATTAAAGCATCATAATTTCATTAGATGGTATATATAGCACACCTGTTAGGTTTCAGACTATTATAGGAGCTACTTATAGTCCAGGTCAATCAGACAATAACTTTTTCATGCTAAACTCTTTTGATCATAATCCTAAATTTGTTATCTTAAAACTAGATCTTCGGGATAAAATCATAGCTCGGTTTCCTACTGTGATGCTCCATCATTTTTATACGAATAAACAAATACATAAAAAGAGCTAAAATATAAAAGATAATTGACATCATCTCCTATTCTGAGTGTTTCAGTTTCAACTTTTATACTTATATTTTTCTAATCTTCTTCATCTATTAAAATAATAATTTTATTATATTACGAATACAATTAGATAATTTAAAATTGATATTGCCATACAAGGAATAGTTGTGATGGAGGAATAACTATAGGTGATTAAAAGAAGCAACAAAGCCATATGTCAAATTCTAGATAAACAACTTTTATTCTCAAACTTCAATAAAAATTATCAAATATTAAAATATGAGTTTCCATGCATAATACTAACCATTTATTGACATCCTAATTGATATATTAATGAATTTATTTAGTAAATAATAATATAACACTTAATGAAAATCAACATTATTGAAATGTGACTCCTCCATTCTAATCGTAGTTTTGAAATTCCGTAACTCTTACAATAGTCAGGATTTGAAGATGAGTAATATATGATTGGAATTATTATTTAATTAGCTTTTCAATGGTTGGCAGTCTATGCATTGGAATTTTCTGAAAAAAATGAGATCAAAGCATTGAATACTTTCAGGACTAACCTGTAAACTTATTTGCCGACCTGAAAAGCCCGCAACCTGACTGATCCAGCCCGAAAATTCTGAATTCATTTCCATTTATAATTTTTTTGCGTTTTTCTTGATTTATTCAGGTCTAATGATCGATTTCAGTTAGATTAATATCCCTCTGTGTGTGTGTGTGTGTGTTTTAAAAAACGTGCAGAGAAATATGTCGAAAAGTTGTTGATAAAGCAGTTGTAAATTAGAAGTTCCGTTTTAACAGTAAACCCCACCATTAAGAATTAATAAACACAAAAGGCTAAATGATTGAAAAGAAATGAAAAACAAAAGCCTGTGTGGGACAGAATGTCTTTGGCGTATAAAGACAGGGTGAATTTGGCTCAGAAGCATCCACGCCTTCACTCTCTACCCACAATCCACTTTCACGTGCTTTTATACAATCTCCAAATATTTGAAATTTATTTAACTAAATTGTTCTTAATTACTCTTCAGAAATAAAAAACCAGTCATATAAATAATATATTAGTCGGAGCTCGGATCTACGAAAATTATGCGTTAAATTTCAAAGAAGCAATATCTTTATTTTATGAGCGAGTTGATCATCGCGAGCCGCCAAATGTCATCATACTTGAGCGCTCGATTCATTTATTTATTGAGTCTAGATCAATTTTTATCACATTAGACTCCCATTATTTCACCAATAATTTAGAATATTGTATTTGGTATTGTGTCCACATGGCTTGTGCTATCTACAAATATTAATCAATATTTAAGGTTTATCCCCAATGATGAGGAGGAGGAGCGATAGGGTGAGCATTCACGAAAACCGAAATTAAAAAAAATCAAATCGAACAGCGTTGTATTATATATTCGAACCAATCGAAGTTGAATCGAAATATTCGATTTGATTCGGTTTGGGTTGGATATAACCGATTTTAAATTATAATTGATATAAATATTATATATATATATAATTATATCTGATATATAATACTAACCAATTTAAATATTAATAATATAAATAATATATATATAATAAAAAAATTGGACGGTTCGATTTGAAAATGCAATTTTTCCCAACCCGAAACCGAGCCGAATAAATTTCGGTTTCAAAATTTAAAATCGAACTGATTTACTGTACAAATCGAATCAAACCATTAATTTCGGCGTGGTTTCGATTTTTCGGGTTTAGTTTGGTTTGCTAACCCCTAATGAGCGATGACGAAGATAGGTATAAGTCTTAGATTAGAGTGTCAGTGCCCTCAAGGAAAATATTCATAATAATAATAATAATAATAATAATAATAATAATAATAATAATAATAATAATAATAATGTGATTCAATGCTTTCTAGTTTTTATAAAATAAAATATGTATTTATGTGTAATAAATATGTTATTTATGTGTAATTTACTGGAAGTAGACAAAGTGTTGTTTATACAGCGGAACAATCAGAGGGAAAGCAACTAAATTCTATGTTTTAAACCATTGAATTCTTGAATTATTTGGCACTTTTATATTTATGGTATGATTATTAAATTTTGGGAAAGTTCCAATTTAGGCGTTGATGATATTCTCATGAGAGATGCAAATAGTGCCAAGATTGGGCCATTTGCAGCAAAATGATGATCCACTAGCTTTGTTTGCAATTGCCTCACCTGTTATTTTCTCTACAATCGCTTTTTTCCTCAATCTTCTTAGATTTATTTCATACTTGCTACCATCAATTGTCACTACTTTTTACACATTTGCTTTTTGTCAATGGTCCTCCAGTGTGAAAATCTGTGTTTCCTATTATATTTCGATTTCATATTTTATTTGATCAACAAATATTGTATATCTTTGCATGAACTATAGTTTAATAAATCCCTAATGCTTAAAATACAAAACAGTACACAAAAGAAATGGAATCTTCAACGACTAACTAGTAGAAACAAATAGTCTTCCTGATATGGAACAACTTAATGACTAATGATCAAGGGAAAATTAGTCTATGACAATTCAAAACTCACATAACTTTTGACCTCGGACTATGAATCTTATGATAAGATGTTTCCAGAAGCAAAATGACCAGACGAGGAATACACATAACTTTGTTATGATGTATGGGCTTCAAATCCCAAATTCTATCTCTTTTGGTCTTTTTCGGTGTTTCTAATATTTTATATAGTTTCATCTAAAGTATTATCTTATGTGTATATTGTCCCGTGTTACTCTTTCGAGATAATTTAAAAGTTTATTATATACACATACCGAAAACATAGTTGAAACCTTCTAAAAAGGAATGATTGGTGTCGACAAGCATGTCCCCGTCATAACAGTGAATTGGTATTCAAAATCCAGCTTTGTCTTTATGGTTTTATGCTATACACATGGCGAATATCATTGCGAAATAATAATAGTGAAATAAGATGTATAATTTTCTTTGAACCAAAAATAAATAACAAAATCAATTAGTCCAAAAGGTATTATTGGTGGAAATTAAAAATAGATTCCATCGAGATATTTGTTATCCTCATTTACTTTTCTGTTTTGATTCCTGCACACTATGATTGATACTTAACAATTCTTTGCTAGTCCTTTTATTCTTGCTTTCATTAATCCCCCCTTCTTGAATGGACTCACTTATGTAATTTCCCCTCTTTATTGATCTTTTGCCTATGGGAAAAGTTTATTTTATTATAATTATAAAACCAAGATATTGTTAAATAATCCAATGCGATCATGAGAATCAGATTATCATACTTTTTATTTTGGCATAAAAGGCGGTCTTGACCAAGAGTATCTTCTTCCATCTTCTTTTAATGGTCTCACTAATTTATTTCATAATGTTTTCTTTTGTGTTTATCTCCAAATTGCTCGATTCAGATTACATTTTATATAATCAATATATATAAAAAAATGTATAGCTCGTCATATGCTGTGATTTAATCATGAGAGATCAATCATCCATTTGCTACGTTGGTCATCTGAGCGCAATGATGCTTTTCATTATATTAATTATATGAAAAAATATATATACCGTGCATGTCTTTGTCATATTCACTTAATATGACACTTACAAATGTCTTATTAAGTGGTCCTATATATCTATTTATAGGGCACTTACAAGAAAAATAATATGAAAAATAACATACTATATCAAAAGTAAGATCCAAATGTACAAAAATTCATATCTTTACAAAATGAAATACGTCTTGCGGTTTTAGTGGCAAACGATCTATCAAGTCCGTGTAGTCCAACCGATCAACCATCTTTCTTTCAATTGATAGCATAGCCAAACCATTCAACCTATCTTGCGACATAGTTGATCGTAGATAAGTCTTAATCAACTTCAACTTGGAGAAAGATCTTTCTACTGATGCAACTATAATGTATAGTTAGTAAAATCTTGTAGGCAATATACGCATTTGGGAAACAATCGCCTCTTCAAAAATTGGAGAATATCTATAGCTCTTGACATTTCACTTGAAAAATAACTTTGCAAGCATACTAATTACGTGCATAAATCATCCGCAATAATGTCTAATTGCTCATTGTGCTTCAAATGTTGCTCAAGATTCATACGACTTCAACAAACTATCAACCCGACTCGGTCCTTAACTTCTCCACTTTGAACAAAAATCGAAAAAGTCTCATATTCCTTAAATTTCTCAAACCGTTCTTGAAGTGAAGTTCGTGGTTGATCAACTATAGAGAAAATAATCAACTCGAAAGCTTCCTCAGTGAATGTGTAACCTCATCACTATTGTTCTCATCACACCGCTTCTTTCTACGACCCTTGCGTTTTTCTGCGAATGTAGCTTCAACACCTAGTTTACTTGCTATTTCTTTAGCTTGATCCATGGCACGATGAAACCCATTCTCTCTAAATTCATCAAAAAATGAGATGAGACCTTGTAAAAGTGTAATAGCAATTTCAACATCCATGTCTTCAGATTGAAGAAATTTACTTACTTTGTTGATTGCTTGTAACATCTTGTACCAAATAACAATTCGAGCAAAACTCAAAACTATTAATCTCATGTGTTGCTAAAGCTCAAGATCACTTTGTGTTTTGGATCTTCACTATTTTACGCTAAAAGAGTAAGGCATCCGAATCTGAACAATTTGCTCTTTATAGCCCTAACACTCTCAACATGACTCTCTCATCGAGTTTGTGATAATGGCTTAAGTGTCACCATGTACATGGTCTTTAAAAATTTTCCACCGCTCGTGGGAAGAGAACAATGTGTAGATTCGTTGTATCACTCCAAAGAAGCTTCTAGCTTTTCTACAACTATTTGCCATATCACATAATGTCAAATTTAGACTATGACAACCACATAGCGTATAAAATGCTCTAGATTCAACTCGATCAATCTTCTTTGTACCCTTTATGTCTTCCACTCATGTTTGATCCATTGTCATACCCTCGACCTCTTATATCTTCCACGTCCGTGTCAAGTTTTTCAAGAATATTGATAAGCTCATTGAAAGCCGAGTCCAAGATAGTATCATCCACCTTAAAAATTCAATCCAAAATTCTTCTATAGTTGGTAAGTTTGTGGAATCATCCACACATCGATAACCAAAGACATTTGTTCCTCATGGCTTGCATCCGAGTACAATCAAGTATAATCAATAATATTTTGCATGCTTCACCTTCTTTATAATAGCAATTCGACTTCACTTGCTAAAAGTTGTATAAATTCATTTTGAATTTTAGGATGAAGTATGTACACTAATTTCATGTGTTTCAAAGACGTCATACATGCTCCTGCAGATCGGATCAACCTCGACCATCATTTCTATCATCTGCAAAATAAGCCATTGTTCTCAACAAAAGTTTTCCACTATCACCTCGAAAAGGTAGACTATTTTTAGCAAGCCGCTTCACAATTATAATTATTCTTCTCAAGACCTCTTTCCAAAGTGTTGCTTTTCCTTGTCGATTTACCGCACACCTCATCAATTCCTTATTGTGTCCAAGTCGATCTTCCAATTCCTTCCAACTTGTCATAGAATGAATATGCTCCTTACTCCTTCATGACTCTTGAGGCGTGTGTGCATATTAGTCGATCACAAAATCCATATGTAGCTAGATTCCCAACCTTATGTAATGTAGGTGAGTTAGAAACAACTTACAACAATAACAAAAGATCATGTCCAAAGAAGTCAATAAACTAGCCATCTCCGATCATATTTACATCCATTTGGCAATATCCTTGTGATAGGATACGGCCCAACTACCAGGCACAAGCATCAGGCCCAATACAAGTAACCCTGACATCAGGCTCGGCCTGGACAAGTTCGACCCGTGAAGACTCCTAAAATCGGTGGGACGCAGAAAGCTCGACCATATCTAAAAGAATCCTAATTGAAGAGGGATAGGATCTCGAATCCTAGTTAGAAGACTTGATTCAAGATCTAGGTCAATACATTTGTGTATAAATAGAGGCTAGAGTAGGCGAAATAGGGCCATTCACACTCTTTGTAATCGCTTCTTACATTCAATACACGAATACTCTCTCTCCCGTGGGCGTAGATCTTATTCATAGATCGAACCACGTAAATCCTTAGTGTTCTTGCGCGATTTATTTCCTTACGAAATTAAGATCGATCACTTGGCGCGATGCGTGGAAGCGAAATTTTGTGTTTTCGATCAACCACCGTTTACGGAAATAATCATGACCATGTACACGAAGCCATGCATCCAGGACCGTCGCGGCAACAACAACGACGGCGAAAGGGCGCCGAGCTCACTCGGGAAGAGCCCAATCGAGAAGAAACCCCGAAGGACATGTCCAAAGTCTCGACGAAGACGGACACCCGCCTGCGGAGGCGGTTACCATAGCGAAGGAAATCGCAGCAATAATCCGGGGAACATCCGGCTCATAAGTAAACCTCGCGGCGCCGTCGAGGGTTCCTCGAGAAAAATAAGGAGAGCTTTCTCCGATTACCTCGGTAGCACGAGGTCGGCCACGTCACGAAGAACGGAACACCAAGCCTCATCTAGATCGAGGCATCACAACGAGAGTCGGGGCCCAAACCGACCGCGCAAGGAACGAGCAGCGGTAGAGGGCGTCGTGACCGCCGCGGCGGCCTCGATCGCCGAGCAGATCCATCCGGTGAACTCCGCCCGATCTCCGCGGACGAGCATCGCAGAAAGGCATCGTGGCCGCCGTGAAGTCGGTCCGAGTCACCTAAACGAGTTCGATCGTCGAACTCCGTCCCAATCACCGGAGGACGGCCGATGGATACGGAAAATAATCACCCGTTCTCAAATAGGATACTCAACACTTCTCCCGGATAAATACCGGTACCAAGCATCGCCCCATGACGGGTGAGGGATCCACGTAACTTCCTCTCGCGGTTCCAATACAACATGATCAACCAACGTCTCATTTCGGTTCATATGTAAACTCTTCCTGAGTTACTCGACAACGCCCGCAGTGGTTCAATGATCTACCTACGGAAGCATCGGCTCATATCGCGACCTAATGGCGCCTTCCATCAAGGTTCTTCCAAAAGACGGAGTCAAAAACATCGTCGGCACCTCCTCACCATAAGGCAAAACCGTGCGAGTCCATCGGTGACTTCACGACGAGGTTTAACAAGGAGTGTTTGAAGGTCGAAGACGTGAGCGACACATTAGTCATATCGGCCTTCCAAAACGGCATCTTGCGGGGGCCTTATACCGAGAGATCGTCAATGCGAACCCGTCTCGCGACAGAGTGGCGCATAGCCAACCGGTTCGCCAAAGGGACGAGGCGGACAAGAGAAAGCGAAGCGAGCGCGGGACCACCGGAAAAGGAAGAAGAGATGAAGGAAGGAAGATCGGAACGAGGCGTGAGCGCCTTGGAAAGATTACATCGCCCGATAAGGTCGAGCTCGGTCCGCGTGGCCTCGGGCGACCTCAATACACCCGTTGACGGCCGAGGGCGAAATCTCGCTCCCATATGAACTGTTCGAAAGCCTCGACCGATGGCGGGAGGAAAGAGCACCGAACCGAGGATAAATCTGCTCATTCCACGGAGACTATGGGCACGACATCGAAGAGTGCAAGGAACTCATGGGAGAAATAGAGATGTTGGTTCAAGATGGACCTCCGAGAAAGTACCGATGGCGGTCGCCAAGCCGACCCAGTCGAAAGAAAAAAGCGAAGGAAGAGGAAATGCGCACCCCACCTAAAAAGCGCGACACCGACGAAGAAGGAGACGACGAGCCCCAATATGACGGGTGGTCTCACTATTACAGGCTCCCGTGGAGTCACGAAGTCTTCCTCAAAGGCCGAGCTCAAGTCACTAGACCGCGGTGAGCTAACAACAAGAGGTTCGAGAAGGACGAGGCGATTACCTCTCCGAAGGCGACCCGCACCATAATAATACCCCACCAGATGCGCTTGGTGATTCGTGTAGTGGTCGCGAATAAGTTGGTGAAGCGTGTACATTGATAGCGGCGTCGGTGAGCATCATTTTCAGGAATGTTTTGACAAGTTAGGGATAGAAGCGCGCCTCGCCTGGCCGCCACTCGAAGCTTCGTCCCAAGAGAGACGCGCCCGGAAGGGATAATTGAGCTACCGTCACGGTGGGAAGTCACCAACGAGCTCCACCAGGTGGTGCAATTCTTCGTAGTGAAGGCCCACCGCCATATAACATCATACTAGGCGAGATTGGTGAGCAGTTGTAAGGCGGTGTGTTCAACGTGCCACTAACAATGAAGATACCCACCACGGAACACCGTGATCCGGGTGATCGAAGCAAGCGAGGAATGTATGCAAGTTGCGCTTACGAGGTGCGGGACCTCGGTCCAAAGCACCTGTGCATAGCAATTAAAGAAACCCGAGGAGTCGGAGTCGGGAAGTACATCGCCACTCCCGGCGGTCGGTGGAAGAGGTCGCATTATACAAAGATGAGCCATTAAAGGTCGTCAAGGTTGGTTTCACCAAGGCACCCAAAGTGAAGGATCGGATCATCCAACTCTAAGGGAATTCCGGACGTGTTTGCTTGGTCTCCTCGACATGACCGAGTCTCGCGAGTATCATCACTCACCGCTCAACATCGACCGAACATAAAGCCGGTTCGGCGAAGCAAAGAATTTTGCAGCGAGCGGAACCAAGTCATTCATGACGAGGTGAATCACCGGTGTTAAAAGCACGCATCTTGTTCGAGGTCAAATATCCGACCGGATAGCCAACCCGGTGATGGTAAAGAAATGAGGAGGGATGGCGAATGTGTATTGACTACACCGACCTCAATAAGCATTGCCCAAAGGATTGCTATCCCTTCCCAACATTGACAAGAAGGTCGACGCTGGTCGGATACTGAAGTCTTGATTTCTTGGACTTATACAAAGGATATCACCAAGTCTAATGGACGACGAAGACGCTGCCAAGACAACCTTCATTACCGACTTGGGGTCTTTGCGTATAAAAGATGCCATTCGGCCTTAAGAATCACGCGGGGCTACCTATCAAAGGATGGTGGACAAAATATTTCATTTCTACATAGGTCGAATGTGGAGGTATCGTGAGCGACATCGTCGTCAAGAGCAAGAAGAAGCTGCATGTGTTGCCGACCTCCGGATCGTCCTCGGCCTTCTTCGAAAAATCAACCTAAAGCTGAACCCCAAAAGTGCACGTTTGCAGTCCGGTCTGGAAAGTTCTTAGGGTGTTGGGTTTCACAAGAAGGGCTAAAAGCCAACCCGTCAAGGTCCAAACCATTAAAATGAAGATGCAAAGACCTCCATAGCGTACACAGGTGACGGTGCATAGCCGCCTTGAGCGAGCTTTCTTTCAAAAGCAGCGGACAAGCTACTACCCTTCTTCAAGATACTCAAAAGCCCCGAAATTCTCATGGGATGATGTACACAAGTCCGCCTTTGAAGATCTCAAGAGCTACCTCGCCAAACTCCCCACTCTATCCGTCCCGAAAGAGGGAGAGGTCCTTTTCCTCTACCTCGCCGCCTCGGACGAGTCTATAAGTGCGCCTTGAGCACGAGAAGAAGGACGTCGACTCGGTGTATTTTATCACCGAGCACTAAAGGCCGGAAACGAGGTATCGACCCCGGAGAAGCTTGCCTTAGCATTGGTAACGCCGCGAGGAGACTACGTCCATACTTCCATGCACATCCCATACAAGTCCTCATCGACTACCCACTGGCAAGTATTGACGAAACCCAAGCCTCGTGGAGAATCGCGAAATGGGCAATCGAATCGGGCGAGCACGATATATCATACATCCCCCGAGCCATCAAAGGACAAGCCTAGCGGTTTCCTTGCCGAGGCTAACCGTCGAGAAACCAAGCCCACCGTGTCGACGATAATGCGAAGCCGAACCAATGGAAGAAATACCAAAGGTCTTGGCAACTCGTTGACGGGCTTGGAAAAGCAGGTAGCGGGCGAGAATCTTACTCCTAGGCCGGACGGCGAGATCACCTACTCACCGGTTCACATTCAAAATACGAACAACGAAGTGGAGTATGGCTGCGATCGCAGACTTCGCCTCGCTCAAAGTCTCGAGATACGAGCCGTGCGAGTTCACAGCGACTCTCAAGTCGTCGTGAGCCAAATGTTGGGAAAATACGAGGCAAAAAGCGGCGAATGAAGAAGTATCTTGAAAAGCAAAAAGCACGCAACGGACTTTCTCACACTTCCAGATAGTTCGCATCCCAGGGAGCAAAATAGCCGGTGACATCTTAAGTAAATTGGCCTCGTCATCAACGAGCCCGCTTGATGAAAGTCCGGCGGAAGCATAGGCGATGCCGATAGCGGGCCGAGGTCAACGTAGTCTCGGATGAAGAACCCAATTGGATGACTCCCGTTCGAGTACACAGGGAAGGCGAGCCCCATGACAAGTGGAAGCTAGGAGGATCTGAACAAATCTGCGATATACAATTGAGCGGGGGTCCTATCTGAAAGTCATATCTCGGCCTCTCTTAAGGTGCTTGGGTCCGAACCGAGCTAATTCGTTCTACGAGAAATACACGAAGGATCGTGCGGAAGCCACATCGGACCCCGAGCCTTGTCGAAGAAAGTCATGCGATGGGGATACTGTTGGCGACAATATTCCAAGACTCAATGGACCTCGTAAAAAGTGTCCAAGTGTCAAATCCATGGGGCGTACCAAGGCTACCGCAGACCGACCTCACCTACATACAGAGCCCTTGCCGTTTATGCAATGGGGATCGACATTGTGGGCCCTTTCGTAAAACACCGGACGACTCAATTCTTAATTGTTGCGATCGACTTTTCACGAAGTGGGTGGAAGCGGAGCCCTTGGCGAAAATCACAAGCAAGAACGCCTCAACTTCGTGCGGAAGAACATAGTGTGTCGCTTGGCATCCCTCATATCCTCCTTTCGGATAACGGAACACAATTCACGGATAAGACATTCAAAGATTGGTGTCGAGCTCGGATCCAACAAAGTTCACCTCGGTGGCCCATCCTCAAGCAAATGGTCGGACCGGTTACCAACAGACCATCGTAAAGGTCTAAAACTCGTCTCGACCGAGCTAAGGGCCTCTGGGTGGAAAATTTACCACAGTCTTATGGTGCGTGCGAACAACACCTCGGACCTCGAGCGGAGAAACACCCTACAGTTTGGTGTATGGAACCAAGCGATGATCCTGCGAGAGATCGAGTATCGAGTCCCGTACCATTGACTACTCTGCCCGAAGCAAATGGGGAAAATCTACGGTGATCTAGACCTACTCGAGAAAAAGAGACCTCGCCTACATCGAGGAAGCTCGGTACAAGCAACAAGTAGCTCGGTATTACAACCGGCGTGTTAAAACCGACAATTCAAGTGGGCGACCTCGTACTCGAAATAATGAAGTCAAGAAAGCCGCGGCTCGGCAGTGGAAGCCACATGGGAAGGACCTTACTGGGTCGTGAAGCCCTCGGCAAAGGGGCCTATAAGCTCGCTCGATTGTCCGGTGAGCAATTACCCAACGCATGGCACATCATTCATCCGAAGAGATATTATGCATAAGTGTCGGGGGTGGGTCTCGTTCGATCGTGTCTTTAAAGTCTGTTTAGAGTCCGAGTCTTATTTGATGGTCGCGTCGTCTTTTATCAATAAAATATTATTTTGCAAGTTCTACTCGTCACTAATGCATAATTAATCTTCACATTATTATTTACCCTCTACGGATGGCGAATTCCCTCGACGGAGGTCGACACCTTCGTTTCATACGAAGGTAAATTTAAGCATGCTACATACGAGATCGATTTCCTTCGTTTATATCGAAGGCGATGACTCTCTATGTAGATGATAGGGACCACCCTCCCGATGACCTCGAAAGCAGAACCGTTCACATACGAGATCAGTTACCTTCGTTTATTTCAAGGCGGTTCTCTCTATGTAGGCGAATAAGGGACCACCCTCCCGATAACCTCGGCAAAAACAGAACCATTCCTACATGCGAGATCAAATACCTTCGTTTATTTGAAGGCGGTTCTCTATGTGAGCGAATAAGGGACCACCCATCCGATAACCTCGGCAAAAACAGAACCATTCCTATATAAGAGATCGATTTTCTTCGTTTATTTGAAGACGGTTCTCTCTATGTAGGCGAATAAGGGACCACCCTCCCGATGACCTCGGCAAAATGAACCCCTACCTTCGTGCGGAACGGATTCCTTGACGGAACTCTCTACGAAGACAAACTACCTTCGCATATTACTCTTGTTCAATACAAAGTCGATAAGAAATCATTCTTATTAAATAAAAGATGACAGGTTACATTTTACGAGGACGGGCGGATCGGGAAAAGTCGAGCCAATCCCTCAGAAAAATCGGGATTCGACTCATCTATACTAATCCTACCTCTACCTCGTCCCCGGTCTACACTACGGGCCTGCCGGCCGACCTCGGTCACTTGAAGATGCCGCCTGCGAGCTCGACCTCGGACACTCGAGGGCCTTTGGTTTCGACCCCTGAGGATCCACGTCGTTCAGGGCACATACGCCTCTCTCTTGCGCGCCACTCCGGATCGTCATAATTCGGTTCATTTATTCTAGGCGAGAAGCTCAAGCGAGAAGAAGAGGCCTCTGCGTCCCGTCGAAGCATCTCGTCGTCTTGTGGTTGTCGGCGATGACAGTTTTGTATATGCTCCCGAGCCTTTTAATTCGACGTCTTGCTCCTGAATCGCGGAGGTCCGACCATATTCGCGTCGGCACCTGCGACAACGGCGGCAGCCTCGACAACCTTGCTTCAACTTCCGGATCGTCGTCCCGCCATTTGATGGATAACCTCCTCGTACTCGGCATGCTCCTCGGCTATCACCTTGGCCTCCTCCTTGGCGACCTCGAACGCCTCCTCCAATTCAAAAGCGAGCTCGAGCTCATCACGGCTCTCTGGCGGCTCGTGCTGACATCATACTCGCTGTACATGACTAAGCTGCCCTTTATATGGAGGAGTTCGACCTCTTTCAACTCAAGAGCCCGCGATGGTCTTGATTCGAGCCAACCAGGAGAAGCATCAAACATTTCGACGACAATGAATAAAAGATAAGTGTTTTCATATAAACTTGTGATTCTATTAATATGCCCTTAGGCAGAAAACAAGTGTACATTTACATTCAAAAAAAAAAAAAAAAAAAGGGATCAACTGACCCCTCCAGATGCCTCGGGCTTGTCCACCACAGCCACCTCCGGAGCATGGAAAGCCTCGGCCTCCTCCGCCCTAACTTCGCCAAGCCCGGCTTCAGCCTCCTCAGGAACTGCCGGGGCCTCGCCGCCCTTAGAACCCCAGCCGCAAAGATCCCGACCCCTGTAAGATTGGCCATTAAAGCGTCGGTCGGGATCTCGGTCCACGCAGGCAAGCGAGCAGACTCGCGGTCGTGAGCCGGAGATGAAGTCAGGCCCGCGACACGGAAGCTCCTTCCGGCCGCGAACAAGGACATCAAAATAGGCCCGCCTCGGGACGCCGTCCTCTATCACCTCATACCCATACTGGTTTATCGATTACAGGTAGTCTCGGCGACTTCTTCGATTGCGTCGAGGCGGCGCGCTTATTGAGGACCTCGGCGCGCCGCCCACCATCCGGGCCCCGGAGAGAATAGCCTCCATAAGCGTAAAGCATCTCGCCTGCGACCTCGCTACCTCGGCCTCCCGGCGCCGACTCCTCCAACTCTGCCTTCATTAAAGCGACCTCGACCTCCATGCGGCTTCGGCCGCCTAGCCCTGCCGCCCATCGCCTCGGCCGCCCGCCCTCCACCGCCTGCCCGCGCCTCAGCGGCCGCCGTATCCGCCGCCACATTTGGCGAGGTCCGGATCTTTGCCTCGGCCTCGCTAATCTCTTGGGCGAGAGTCTTCCTCCTCCATTCCACGAGCATCTTGGGCCACCCGTCAAAGCGGCTAACGGCCCTTTCAAGAAGTCCGTTATGAAACCGGACATCACAGGCCATCCGTGGACATCTTAGCCACCTCGGCCGACACGATCTCGACCCCTCATCTGAATCCCAACAAATCAGAAGAATACATTATTTATATCACTTCACAAAGAATAAGGATAGGTGCGCTACCTCGGGAAAGGCAGGGGGAGCTCGCTGAGAGCCAACGACGATGCATTCAGGGTCGGCAGCAACCGCGGCCTCGGGGATAGCACGCTTTAACCTCTTGAAGCGCCTAAGAGGCTGCGGCTCAGGAGACTTCGAAGCATCCTCGCTCAGTTCGGGCGCAGTCTCGACATCTCTCAAAATCGAGGAGGAGAGTTCGACCTCCTTCAAAAGAGAGGAGGGGAGCTCGACACCGGCGCTCGAATCCTTCTTCTTCTTCCTGTCACGATCAAGTTCACGCAAATAAATACAAGAGGTCGCATGTACACGCAAATAATCATGCGACAAAAGACGAGAGAGAAAGAGGGCCTCGCCTTCACCGACTCCACCACGGTGGCGGGATCATAAAGCTAAGCCCGCGATGCGAGCTCGGCCTCGGTAAAGGCCTCGTCCACGAGACCTACTGCATCGGTGCCTCCTCCGAGCCACCGTCAATCTCGTCGACCACCACATCGGCGATCTTCTCCGATCGCCATATAAACTCGAGATCCATCGAATCGACAAAGAAAAACTTTTCGCGATTCGAGATCTTCGACTTTATCTTGGCTTTGAAGTTCTGACGGGTGATAAATAATACCACCCGAACCACCCTTCGATTGAAAAAACGGAGAACAAGCCCCAAAGTGAAAGGAAAATTATGCCATAGGCATAGACACCTAGGCCCACCAAATGCCGAAAAGAATTTGGCGTAAGTTGGGCAGTGATATGCCGAACATCTCTTGAAGTTCGACATATACGAGGATATGAATACGAAGACCAGCCGTGGTGTCTTCGTGAAACGATGACAAACCCTTCCGAGGAGAACAAGCCCTATGCTCCTGGACGGGGCAACATAAATTATATTAGAAATACGGTATTGAAACAATCTCCTTTATATTGGAGGTTGTTAAGATGGAAGAAAAGGAAGACACTTTACAAAATCCCGAAAGGGGGCGCGCAACACACGCCGTGAATCCGACGGCGACACGGACACGATCTGAAGCTCGGAAGATTTAGAAGAGAAAGCCATAACTTACTTTTGGTTTTCGAAGATGATGGTGATGAACTCCGAGACAACAATGGCGGCGGTTATCGTTTTTCGAAGTTTTGGAAGTGCGAAATTTTGAAATCGCAAAAGTGATATGAGAAATGGCGTATCGAGGAAGATATTCCCTATTATACGCTTTATCGGGAATCGACCGTTGCCACATTAAATGCGCATTAAATCGCGATCCCGTCCCGTGCTCAATGACGGCGAAAAATCCGTGTTCGACCTCGGCTTAACGCGCCTCGGCGGTGAAGCAGTCGGAAGACCTCGACTTAGCGCCTCGTCGGGTGAAGCCGGTCGGAAGACCTCGACTAACGCCTCGTCGGGTGAAGCCGGTCGGAGACCTCGACAACGCCTCGCCAAGAAGTCGGTCGAAGACTTGACAACGCCTCGTCGGGTGAAGCCGGTCGGAGACCTCGACAACGCCCGCCAAATGAAGTCGATCGAAGACTTGACAACGCCTCGTCGGGTGAAGCCGGTCATGAGACCTCGGCTTCGCCGCCAAGTGAAGTCATCGTCGAAGACTTCGACTTAACGCCTACAAGACCTCGGCTAAACGCCTCGACGGTGAGGCCAGTTAGAAGACCTCGGCATAACGCCTCGTCGCGGAAGCCGGGACACCGCCGTCATAAACAACCCCATTCCGGCGATGACCTCGTTTACTGCGTCTTTTTGGGGGTTGTGATAGGATCTGACCCGACTACTAGGCCCAAGATCGGGCCCAATCTGAGTAACCACGACATCGGGCTCGGCACAGACAAGTTCGACCGTGAAGACTCCTAAAATCGGTGGGAGCAGAAAGCTCAAACCGTATCTAAAGAATCCTAATTCGAGAGGATAGGATCTCGAATCCTAGTTAGAAGACTTGGATTCAAGATCTAGGTCAATACATTTGTGTATAAATAGAGGCTAGAGTAGGCGAAATAGGGCCATTCACACTCTTTGTAATCGCTTACACATTCGATACGAATACTCTCTCCCGTGGGCGTAGATCTTATTCATAGATCGAACCACGTAAATCATGGTGTTCTTAGCGTATTTATTTCCCTTACGAAATTAAGATCGATCACCTTGTATATTGTGATGAATCAAAGTGTCTACCTTTTCCATTAACGGGATATACTATGCCTTGACTCTTTGAGGACCCATTTCAACTAGGTGATCTCTTATCTTTTGATCAATATTTCCCCAATTTCGGGATCTTTCAAATTCACAATGAAAATAGACTCTTGATTGTGGGTTGGGCTTTCAAGTTCAACTTGCTCGATCCTTTCTCATCCCCACATTGACCTCATGAGTCTCGATAACCTCATTAGCTATGTCACTTTCATTAGGATTTAAATCACGAGCTCATGTTCCTCCACAAATTGACTTTCCACCCTTGTCAATGTTTCTTCTTCATCTACATTTGACCTTTGTTTCTTGCTACTAAACTTAAAATACTTATTTATATCTCACCTTGACTTTGAATTACTTCATTCTCTTTGTTTCTTTTTCTCTTACGAGCACCGGACATATATTTAGGAGGCATCTTTGCATACAATAATCTAATCATATATCATAAATTACAAATCAAAATATATAAAATAAAAATATAAAATCAAATTTGCAAGAAAACAAAATGTAGCCAACTTTGTTGTGTTGTCCGAACCACCCACCAAAAGAGAGAAGAAAGGAGGCCCTTCTCAAAGTCTCTTTCAATCTTCACACCAAACCCCCAAAATCAATACACAAAACTCTATCTCTCACTCTCTATCTTTCACTGTTCAACAGACAACAAATGAATAAGGATGTCAAAGTATTGTTTTGTTAAACTTGACACTCTCACTTAGTACATTACCTTGTAAGCAGACCGAAATCTCAACTCAATCATGTTTTCCATGGAGAAATTATTTGGAGGTTTTGGCGAACCGCGAGGTAAATCGATTGTGAATTTGTGAGAGAAGGAAATTGCAGAATTAAAATCCACTGCCAATATAATATTTATATATATATATATATATATAAAAAAAAATAGCCCCATAATTTTGGAGCCCTAAGCAATGGCATAGTATGCATTGCTTAGTATGTAACCTTAATTACTGACCTTGCTTTGATATTTACATGATCGATTGTCATAAAAAAATCACTATTATATATAAAATATTATCATAAATGAAGCATTTCTTGACTTGGCCGCCCACCACGCCACCACCTCCACCACCGCATAACGCCCCCCCCCTCACAAAACAATGTGTTTTGTCTAAATTATCTTGATTGAAAATTTCGAAAACGTATACTATGATAAATATATTCAAGTTTTCTTTTTTCTCGTGGTAAAATAATTTTAAATAAAATACACACTCTTTTTTGTCACATTTCCGGAATTCCGGTAAATCTTCATTCTTTATGACATAATGTTATCAGACGTGTATTATTTCTTAGTTTCAAATATTCACCACAAAAAAAAATCCAAATGGAAAGAAGAATTTAGACTAAATTTGTCAGTATTAGCTCAATGAGAAAAGAAATATTTATTATATTCCACTCACAAATATTTATAACATTGACAGCCTTTTAGATATGACAATGTAGACAGATAACAAAAATAAATTCTCTCTAGAAGTCTAATCTTTTTTACAACGTGAAGAAAGAGTAATATAGAAAATGAGAAGATGGCAACGAAAAGAAAATTGCAATGTTATAAAGATTCTTTTAAAATTGTAAAATTGGTAAAAGTTTCGTGTATTAATCGTAATTAAGCTTTTATTAATTTTTTTGTTCGAGCAGTCTAAAACTAATTAGTTGTGTCAATTTAGTTGAAAGGCATTTGCACAGAAGTCGGCCAACGAGAAGCAAATCAACGTGATTGCTGATTCACTCTCACTCCTCATTTCACAATCCTCAACCTTCCCTATTCCTATATAAACCCTTATTCTTCTCTCTTCCTCTCCTCCATAACCATAATCCCACACGCACTAACTCCGTCAATTCTGCGTTTCCCGTGCGGATGGGGTTTCCAGTAGGATACACCGACCTATTCCTCCCCAAATTGTTCGTCTCCGTACTCACAATCCTCGGCTTCTTCCACAAATTCACACACGCTCTTCTCTCAATCCTAGGGCTCGACGACTTCCTGGAGCCGGGAACGGTGTCGTACCCGGTCCGGAACCAAGCCGGCTGGGAAACGCGCTCCATCTCGGCGGCGCTCATCCGAGAGCTGCTGCCGGTGGTGAAGTTCTCGGATTTGGAGGCGGCGCCGGAGAACTGCGCGGTCTGCCTGTACGAATTCGACGGCGAGGATGAGATCCGGCGGCTGGCGAACTGCCGGCACATATTCCACCGGAGCTGCCTCGACCGTTGGATGGACCACGATCAGAAGACCTGCCCGCTCTGCCGCACGCCATTCGTTCCGGAGGAGATGCAGGCTGCCTTCAATGAGAAACTCTGGCTCGCCTCGGGTATTTCCGATCTCTACGGCGAGTATTTGCCGATTTCCTCGAGTTTGTAGCAGTTTTTGTATTTTTTTAGATTTCTCTCTCAATTCTCCTTTGTTTTTGAGGGGATTGGTAAATTCGGTATGTAAAAATGTAAATAATACAGCGAAAATGATAAATCATGTGGAATGCAAAAGGAAATGAATAAAAAATAAATGTTATCCGCAGCAGTTTTTGGTAATATTCCTTTTTTTCATGTACTTTATTTATTTTTCTATTTAGTGCAGTTTATTGTCTGGTGCTACACTACACTACCGCTAAGGTTGGTGGACTTGTCGCTTAATAAATAATCAAAGTGTTGGTGCTTTAATTAAGGTGTTGGTTTGCTAATTTGTCTTGTTTATTCGTTTGTTTGCTAAAGGGTTAATTATTGGATATTATGATTGTAAATTTTATATGTGACTGTCTCCAAAAAGAAATTACATATTCAAAAAACTAGAATTGAGAGAAACGCAATTGGGCAATCGTTGGTGAAACAATTAGATCTAGTGTTTCATGAATCTTAATCATCTTTTTTGTTGAAATTGTTATGAATTATGAATTTAGCAATGAAAAATTTTCGGAAATTAACATGATCATGGTGTGAGCGAGCTTTGTCATATTGAATTTTCTATTATGATTTATCTCTTCAAGTGATTTGTGAGCTATGCCTACATACAAATAAAGTGAGCACCCTAAGAGAAAATAATTGATCTATGCACTATGAACATTTTTAGGTAGCTAGTCCTTGTCAATTCAACTACTATGATTTGTCTCTTTAAAAGATTAGTGGCCTATGCATAGTCTAAAAAAATTAATAATAACCGTCGAATAGTTTTAGCAGATTTTCGGACATCTTTTTCTTTTTCCTTTCCTTTTCTTCTCTTTAGTCAAATTGCACTGCAAGAGAAAACAATTGATATATGAACATTTTTGGGTAGCTAATTCTTGTCCTTTAAGCACTCCGGAAGAGGTGTTAATCTTATTTTGATTATTGTATTTACTACATTTGTCTATTTCCGATGTCATGTTCTCTATCTTCAATGTCACGTCAATTTTGATTAATTTAAAATCTAAATTTAGAGGAAATTCTAGAATACCCTAAATTTTACATATTTACGTACCAATTTATAAAATTTGGAAACAGATCAAAATTCACTAATAGTTTTAAATTTACACAATTAACTCTTAAGTAAATAAATAATTAGATTATCGAGGATTTTTTTGTATAAAAGATTACAAGCCAGCAAGGATCTTTATTATAAGTAATTTTATACATAGGGGAAATATTAATGATTGTAAATAAGGGCCTACAAGATAAGTTGTTTATTTGGGCTGTCTATGAATTAGCGAGTAAGGTGGATCATGTCTTCTACTTTGTTTCCATTTATGTTTTCCATTCTTTTGTTTGCATTCATTAAAGAGCCCTCGAAAATCTATTTTGTTTATCCTCTAAAAGAAAATATATATTTGTATGTTTTAAAAGGTACTATATAGTTCAAGAAATTGTCACACTATATTATTTATTGAGTTCCAAATATTTCTTTTCTTTTTTACGTAAAAAAGTTGAGACCTTTTTTAGTTCAATCATGTAGTATCAAAAGAGAAATGAAATTAGTATCAAAAGGGAAATGGAAAACTTTCCGATTTTGGAAAAAAAGATAATTGGAATTGATAATGGCTCTCCTATTAATGTAGTAAAGATTCAGAAACGAAAAATGATACACGGGAAGATGGTGAGACATAAAGGTACGTTTCTAGAGGACATCGATCAAATTATTATAAATATTACATTATTATCAATCCGATACCGGAATTTTGTAGTAAAATAAGGGAGTGTTTACTTTGCATGATTAGCATTTTTGAAGGATTGATTATTTGATGGATTAAATATGTGATAAGATAATTTTTATCTATCAATCATTTGTTTACTACAAATAACTAGTGAATGATTAAAATTGGGATAAATAATTATCCATTTATTTGAAGGATTATTTCAATCCTACCTATATTGGTTGGATTAAAATTAATGAAGAACAATTCAAAGGATTAAAATAATCCCGGGTTTTGGGATATCCTCAAATGTTAATCCTTAAAAGTAAACACTTGATTATGTTGGATTAATTTTATCTATCCAACCTAATCATGCAAAGTAAACACCACCTAAAGGAATAGTGCACCGCTTTAGCTCAATATTAAGCAATCATGTCAATTTTAATTCAATAAATTGATAATATGAATTTCAAGTTCAATAAATCGGTAGCCTAAATGTCAATTTTATTGTACAGTAGATTTTTAAAATTTAGAAAAACACTTAGACAATCGGAGATCACATTTGACATATCCCGCACGAACGAAACGATGTCCTTTTAAATCTCAAGTGAAATTTTTCCTTTAGGATAGAATAGTCATATCGATTTGATGGGGGTAAAATTGGTCTTGGCCCTTCTTATTGGACTAAAACTATGTAGCATTTCATTAACTTATATAAAATAATATAATTCAAAATTGCATTCATCTCTTATATTTACAAAATATAAGTTAATGATCTTTTGAGCAAGCAATCGAATATATATATATATATATATATATATATATATATATATATATATATATATATATATGAGATGGTTCGGTAGAAATGATAATTTGGTAAGAAATGAAAATGAATTTGGGTCTTTGATTTGCGGGATTAATAGTTGATATTTGATTTCGGTTATCTACGGTTTGTGTTTTGTGTCTTCACTGGATTCTTGTCTGACTAGAACTCTTCTTGTGCTATCTTTGTAATGAAAGATGTGTTAAACTAATATAATTAGCATATGTCTACTGAATGGATGAAACTAAACTAACATGTGCAACATAGTAATTACGATTGTCTACACAAATATGAAAGATGTGTTAGGCTTACATATCTATTCCTATTTCCTACACTAAAAGCTTTCTCACCATAACCCACTCATATATATATATATATATATATATATATATATATATATATATATATATATGGAAGCAATATTAAATGAACTCATAGCGCTTTGGGACTTTGGGTAAGTAGAATTGAAGAAATAGATAAAAAAATTTCTTATATACACCTCTATTATATTGATATTTTTTGTAATGTTTAAAAAATTATACTCCATTCGTCCTTCAAATGCTTGCATTGTTTTTTATGACATGAGTTTTACCAAATTATAGTAAGTGAAAAATGGATCTCATATTATAAATGTAAAAGATGTCTAAAAGAGGAAAATACTAGTTTTTGGTGGACAAACAAAAAGAAATTAAATGTAAGTTTTGGGGGATGGAGGAAATATTAAATATTTTTATTTTTTAATCTAGATATATATTTATATGAAATCTATTTATTTTTGCAAGCATCAGCAGAAGAACCTGAATTGGAACAATAGTTTATAGATCAATACTTATTGATTCAAATATTAAAGATAAATATATACTCCATCCGTCCCACCCAAGACGGCTCCTTTCTTTTCGGCACGGTTATTTAGAAGAATGGTATAAAGTGAATAAAGTGATAAAAAGTAGGTAGGTCCCACAACTTTTGAAGAGATAATTATTTCCTAAAATGAAACCCTTAATCTTGGGTGAGACATTTCAAAAGGAAGCGAAATATCTTGGGTGGGACGGAGGGAGTATAAGATTATCCAAAAATGAAGATGTGTTAATTTTTTCATATTTGATTTCCTCTCTCAAAATAAGTATATTTATCGATTTTACTCTTTTAGGTACCAAAAACAATTGACTTATATTTTCTTAAAAATTTGAGATAAATGAATTATAAAATTAGTATTATTACTCTTGTATTTTAATTAGTTGGCAAATACAGTTTAACCAAATAATAAAGGTTAGTATAATTTTAGCTTGAGAAGTCCATATTGACAACTCTATCATGATTACATTTTTCTCATCGATTTCAAACTGATGTCTCATCTCCAATTAACAATTATGTTTTGGTGTACCAAAAAGAAATTGTATCTTTGATCTAAAGATTAAAATTGATCGGCGTTGATCGATTTGTTGAAATTGTATCTTTGATCTATACGATTAAAATTGATCGGCGTTGATCGGTTTGTTGCGATTGTCGAAGTGCTCGTCTTCTCGAAGTCATCAACGACCTTTGATTTCTTAAATCAAATGTCTGAATGTTAAGAATATATTTGAAATTGAAAATTAACGAATCGGTCTAAGTTGGTTGTTGTGTTGGGGGGTGGAAGGGAGTAGGGTGATCCTAATTATAACAAATCAAAAACTTGGATATGGATTTGTAGTATTTTGAAAATGATGTTGTAATTATAAATTGATTTTATGACCTTAGTTGATTTGTAGTTGACTCTAACAATAAATGGGTAACTTTTAACATAAAGTGGTCTAAAATATTAAAAAATAAGTACAAAATAAGAGCAAAACAATAAATTTATGTAAAATGAGTTGAGGTCATAATTACTCTTATCACCAAAATTATATTCGATTACAGGAATAATCGACTCGATTGGTCTACTCGGTTATGAAGATAACCGAACAACCGATTTAGTTTTTAAGAAAAATCGCAACTGTTGATGGTCGTAGTGGTGGCAGGAGGCGCATCATGGGGGTACTGTGGCTATAATGGAAAGAAAGTGTTTGATAAATTTTAGTAAATTTAGTGTAAATGAATGCTGTAAAAATGATAGTAGAAGAATGGGGAAGAAGCAGACTAATGGAGGCGAATGAGCTTGGAGAGATTTGTAATTAACAATCTGATAAATAAACTTGTTGCCCTAAATAGCTTAAAGGCCACACATACTAATTGTATAAATTTGTAAAATAGCCAAGAAAATTTTGGTCCATCCACGTGTCGGTATTGACCCTCGAATGCATTTCACGTGTAGTGCCAAGATTAAATCTTCAAAGTCAAGATCCCACTTGTCTTCCCATTCTCTAGCTTCTACTATCCCCAAATCCTTTTCTTCTTCGAAAGCCCCATCTCATGTTTTATTTTTTTCATTTTACATCTCTAGTCCAACTTTGTTCGTGATAGTGGCACAATATCGCAGCACTGGGAGCATGGTCGACGTTAGAGTCGGAGGCTGAGAGCTGAGAGTGACCAGTGAGCGCGAGAGAGAATATGAGAATTTGAAGTTCGAATGGATGAGATTGCATACCAAGGTCACAGTATAGCGGTAATACCATATATATGAAAGATTGCAAAAGAGGATCAGAAGATGTTGACTCGGGGCCGTACCTATGCCTTACAGGTACCCTAAGCGAAATTTGAAAATAGGCTTTTAATCAAGAAAAATAATATGAAAATAATATATTATATCGAAAGAAGACTCCAAAAATATGACAAAATTCATATCTTTCTGAAAAGAAATATGTTTTGCGTTTTAGAAACGTATCTATCAAGTCGATGTAGTCCAACCGATCAACCATCTTTCTTTCAATTGATAGCATAGCCAAACCATTCAACCTATCTTGCGACATAGTTGATCGTAGATAAGTCTTAATCAACTTCAACTTGGAGAAAGATCTTTCTACCGATGCAATTATAATATATAGTTAGTAAAATCTTGTAGGCAATATACGCATTTGGGAAACAATCGGCCCTCTTCAAAAATCGGAGAATAACTATAACTCTTGACATTTCACTTGAAAAATAACTTTGCAAGCATACTAATTCTGTGCATAAATCATCTCCAATAATGTCTAATTGCTCATTGTGCTTCAAATGTTGCTCAAGATTCATACACGACTTCAACAAACTATCAACTGACTCGGTCCTTAACTTCTCCACTTTGAACAAAAATCCAAAAAAAGTCTCATATTCCTTAAATTTCTCAAACCGTTCTTGAAGTGAAGTTAGGTGCTTGATCAACTATATAGAAAATAATCAACTCGAAAGCTTCCTCAGGTGAATGTGTAACCTCATCACTATTGTTCTCATCACACCGTTTCTTTCTACAGACCTTGCGTTTTTCTGCGAATGTAGCTTCAACACCTAGTTTACTTGCTATTTCTTTAGCTTGATCCATGGCACGATGAAACTCATTCTCTCTAAATTCATCAAAAAATGAGATGAGACCTTGTAAAAGTGTAATAGCAATTTCAACATCCATGTCTTCAGATTGAAGAAATTTACTCACTTTGTTGATTGCTTGTAACATCTTGTACCAAATAACAATTCCGAGCAAAAACTCAAAACTATTAATCTCATGTGTTGCTAAAGTCTCAAGATCACTTTGTGTTTTAGGATCTTCACTATTTTACGCTAAAAGAGTAAGGCATCTCGAATCAGACAATTTGCTCTTTTATAGCCCTAACACTCTCAACATGACTCTCCCATCGAGTTTGTGATAATGGCTTAAGTGTCAATCCATGTACATGGTCTTTAAAAATTTTCCACCGCTTCGTAGAGGAAGAGAACAATGTGTAGATTCGTTGTATCACTCCAAAGAAGCTTCTAGCTTTTCTACAACTATTTGCCATATCACATAATGTCAAATTTAGACTATGACAACCACATAGCGTATAAAATGCTCTAGGATTCAACTCGATCAATCTTCTTTGTACCCCTTTATGTCTTCCACTCATGTTTGATCCATTGTCATACCCTTGACCTCTTATATCTTCCACGTCCAGGTCAAGTTTTTCAAGAATATTGATAAGCTCTGTTGAAAGCCCGAGTCCAGTAGTATCATCCACCTTCAAAAATTCAATCCAAAATTCTTCTATAGTTGGTAAGTTTGTGGAATCATCCACACATCGTATAACCAAAGACATTTGTTCCTCATGGCTTGCATCTGGAGTACAATCAAGTATAACTGAATAATATTTTGCATGCTTCACCTTCTTTATAATAGCAATTCTGACTTCACTTGCTAAAAGTTGTATAAATTCATTTTGAATTTTAGGACTGAAGTATGTACACCCAATTTCATGTGCTTCAGCACGTCGTACATGCTCCTGCAGTACTGGATCAACCTCAGCTATCATTTCTATCATCTGCAAAAATAAGCCATTGTTCTCAACAAAAAGTTTTCCACTATCACCTCGAAAAGGTAGACTATTTTTAGCAAGCCGCTTCACAATTATAATTATTCTTCTCAGCACCTCTTTCCAAAGTTGCTTTTCCTTGTCAATTGCGGTGCACACTCATCAATTCCCTTATTGTGTCCAAGTCGATCTTCCAATTCCTTCCAACTTGTCATAGAATGAATATGCTCCTTACTCCCTTCATGACTCTTGAGGCGTGTGTGCATATTAGTCCAATCACAAAATCCATATGTAGCTAGATTCCCAACCTTATGTAATGTAGGCTAAGTTAGAAACAACTTACAAGAATAACAAAGATCATGTCCAAAGAAGTGAATAAACTAGCCATCTCCGATCATATTTACATCCATTTGGCAATATCCTCAGATATTGTGATGAATCAAAGTGTCTACCTTTTCCATTAATAGGATATACTATGCCTTCAACTCTTTGAGGACCCATTTCAACTAGGTGATCTCTTATCTTTTGATCAATATTTCCCCAATTTCCAGGATCTTTCAAATTCATAAGGAAAATAGACTCTTGATTGTGGGTTGGGTTTTCAAGTTCAACTTGATCGATCACTTTCTCATCCCCCACATTGACCTCATGAGTCTCAATAACCTCATTAGCTATGTCACTTTCATTAGGATTTAAATCCTGAGCTTCATGTTCCTCCAAAAATTGACTTTCCACCCTTGTCAATGTTTCTTCTTCATCTACATTTGACCTTTGTTTCTTGCTACTAAACTTAAAATACTTATTTATGTCTCCGCTTGACTTTGAATTACTTCATTCTCTCTTTTTTTTTTTTCTCTTGAGCACCGACATATATTTAGGAGGCATCTTTGCATACAATAATCTAATCATATATCATAAATTACAAATCAAAATATATAAAATAAAAATATAAAATCAAATTTGCAAGAAAACAAAATGTAGCCAACTTTGTTGTGTTGTCCGAACCCACCCACCAAAGAGAGAAGAAAAGGAGGCCCTTCTCAATGTCTCTTCAATCTTCACACCAAAACCCCAAAATCAATACACAAACTCTATCTCTCACTCTCTATCTTTCACTGCTCAATGACAACAAATGAATAAGGATGTCAAAGTATTGTTTTGTTAAAATTCAAGACTCTCACTTAGTACATTACCTTGTAAACAGGACCGAAATCTCCAACTCAATCATGTTTTCCATGGAGAAATTATTTGGAGGTTTTGGCCGATTGCCGAGGTAAATGCGATTGTAATTTGTGAGAAGGAAGTGCAGAATTAAAATCCACCGCTAATATAATATTAATATATATATATATATATATATATATATATATATATATAAAATAAAAAAAAATGGCCCCAAATGGCATAGTATACTTGGCCTTAGTTACGGCCCTGGATGTTGTATTTGTGTTGGAATATTGAAAACGAAATAGTAACTAAAGCTATCATCATCATTTGTTTAAACATGTTCTACGCATTTCATGATTTACTGTTTGTTTCTTTCCACATAAGTGATGAACTTTCTGCTAATTTATCTAAGGTGTTTAGCCAGAAAAAAAATAATAAAAATAAATATTAATGTTAGTTTCGGTTAATCGGGTATACTGTGGGTTAATCGAGTATACCCGATAACCGAAATTTTCAAAATTTGCAAACCGATACGATAGTATCGGTTATCGGTCGGTGCCGCGTATAATCGATACCCGACCAACCGATCACCACCCATAATTACTCCAAATTTGGTAAGATTTAGAAGCGTTTACTGCTCTCCAAAATGTAAAATCTGGTGTGGAGAGCTTCACCAAATTTGGAACAGCTTTAAAACTAGACGACCTTCATAAATCCGAATTATTTTTTGTAAAAATGAAAACAAATTATGTTTTAATACAAAAACTAATCTCATTAAAAATTCAAAATGCTGGTATTAGGCGTGAGGTAAATTTTTGGGCCGTGTCCAAATTTTTGGAGCAATGATACGGTCTCATCTTGTATCTTCAATAGTTGTAGTACTTTTTGTTTATAGAACAGTCCGGCCTAACATACTAAGGTTTTTACGGGTATTCGTTTCACTAAATTCTAATGGAATGAATTTGGGTTAGTATGAAATAAGTTTGTGACGGGTATGAATAGTGGAACTAGTATTTGTGACGAGTTTGGGTCGATTTGAGAAATTAACTATGAGTACCCATTATCCGAATCAATTTATATAAAGTTATAGTATTGTTGATTTTTTAATATTTTCTATTGATATTTATATGTTAAGATTAATTAGAATTCTTTTAATGTAGTAGAAAAGGATTATTAATATTTATATTATAGTTTTCGATTTTTATCGGGACATAATTGATTATTTATATATTGTATAAATTTAAATGGGTGATGTGGGTAATTAGCGGATAAAATACTATACATGTTTGGATGTGTATGAGTAATAAACATAGTATTCGTGATTGGTTTGAGATGGGTATAAATAGATTAATTTTAATAGGTTTGAGTTTGAAAATGCTTAATAGGTAAGTACCCGATCAATTATCATTCGTACGTAGGAGCATAGTTTATTTAGAGCGTATTTTTCATAACGATTTTAAATGGTTATTTAATCTATTTTTATTAGTTTCCTAGTAGTATTTTGTCTTTTTCAAGTAGGATTCGTTTTTAGGCATATATCTCTTCGCATACTTCTATATTATACTCCCTCCGTCCTCCAAATATGGTGTTATGAATTTTCAGCATGAGTTTTAATAAAAGTTATTGAATGTATTATAAGTGAATTAAGAGTCCCACAATAATGTAATATTAAATTAGTTAGTGGTGATCATAAGTAGAGCTGGCAAAGTGACGGGTCGGGCCGGGCCGGCCCCGGGCTCGTCGGGCTTTTAAAATTTTTGGGCCGGGTCGGACCGGGCCTGTAATTTTTCGGGCCTAAAAATATGAAACCCAAACCAACCCCGGGAGAGCGGGCTTTTTTTAGATAATTTTTTAATTTTTTTAATATATAAAATTAATATTTTAAATTTAAAAAAAATTAATTACTTATTTAAGAACTCATATCTCCTTAACTTAAATAAAGAATCAGTGATGAGAATATTTTGAGTTTACTTAATTCTTAATTTCTTATGATAATGCTTCTTGTATATCTTGACCTATTTATGTATTCATGCGATGATGTTGTAATGCAGTGTAATTTTAATTCTTTAATTTAAGGAGAAAAAACTAGTAATTACAAATCAAAGATAAATGATATTATTAAACGTCAATATCACTTATACGCATAAAATAATAGAAGAAAATAAATTAATTATACAGTATATATTTAAGATCAAGGATTCAAAATAGATTTTACATACTATAAGGTCATTAATCATCAATGTATATATTTTTGGAGATCATTTCTCTTAGGAATTATTTTTGAATGATTTATGAGGTTATTATTTTTTACAGAATTTATTTTCCTGACCAGCATGTGAATTAGTAAGAAAATTGTTGCTATAAAAAATAAATAATTATATAAAATATAATTAATATTATTAAAAATTATAGATATATATTATATATATATATATATATATATATATATATATATAATAGAAATTAGTAATTTGTTTTAGCCCAAAACCCCAGCTTTTTTGGCGGAAGCCGGTAGAGCTGGGGTTTTTCTGGGGGCTTTTATGCCCGATTTTTTCAGTCTTTACTTTTGAAGCCCAAACCGCCCAAACCACAGGTATCCTCGACGGGCTTTTCGGGCCAGGCTCATTTTGTCGGCTCTAGTCATACGGGGTAAAAAAATATAAATAAATAAGTTGTTAAGAGTAAAAAAGAGAAATAGTGATGGATCATGGATGGTAAAATGTGTAAATAAAGAGTATTATTGAGGGTAAAGTTGGAAAGATAATTTTAATAAATAAATAGAAATGAAATTAGGGGACGTCACAATAAGGAAAACTACGAAGGAAATTGGGGGACGGATGAAGTATTTGAATTTCCAATAAATTCTGTTTGTCTTTAAAGAACGTTTGTATTCTATATTGGTCGTCTCGTGTCATATTTAATCACGTACGAAGGATGCAATTCATAGAAAAATTCAAAATTCATCAAAATCAAAGCCAACAACATCAAAACATTTCGAGATTAAAAAAAAGGGTTACAAATTCAATTTTGAGTTTACATGACAAGTCTGTGAACATCTTTATCGATGAACTGGTCGATAGTATGATCATGGACTACAAATGACTAGAAAAACTTGCATATATTCTATGGAAGTGGCAAACACTCACATTTTAATCCAGAGTCAGTACTACTCTTATATGTTGTTCACATTGTTTCTCTTATTCCTTTCTCCTCTTTGAACAATCAATCGTACAGTATCATGCAATAGACTACAAAATTGAATTAAAATCCTTATTAGGTATACTCCTTCCCAGTTTTGTAGAATATTGGGGACTTTTTCGCAATAACTAAAACTTCAGGGCTCTACATGAAATGAATCTGTCTCTTTGCATACCAGAAAATAAAATAATACCAACAGTTGATATCTCAATCCAAAATAAATAGCATTGCCCCATTCCATAAATTTGATCTATTTCAATATAAAATCTCCATGATAGCGGAGTGAGGAAATCTGCGCTTCACCTGCATTTCGTATGCACCACTACTGCGTGTGCTGTGTGTGAGAGAAACAGAGGAAAAAGAGATACACTTCATATAGAGTAAAACAGACCAGAAATATCCATTCCCTTCTTCACCATCTTGCTCTGAGATCATTCTCACACACACTAGACGTACTAAAAACGAAGATTCTTAGCTAGAAATTAAGTTTTTCAATGTCTTCTGACCTATTTGGTTTTGACAATTCTTTTCTCTACCAAACATCTTCTCCTTCTCAAGATCAACTTTTCTTTGAAACTTCACGAGGAATTGAAGATAGTAGCAATTTCTTGATCGAAGTGATCAACGAGAGTAGCTCTTGGGAAGAAATTGCGTCTCTTCTGCAGTCGTCTCCGCCTCGAAAATCTCCATCGGAGCTGAGAGATGCAGCTATGGAGGTGAAGAAAGAGGAATCTCAGCTGAGCTTTTCTTGTTATGGAACCTCTTTTTCGCCTAGTGATGAAACTGCGGCAGAGTTCATGCAGAACAATTATGGCCCCACTTATTGTCAATGTACAGAATCTTTTCCATTTGGGCCTCAGTTTGATGGTGTTTTGGAGTCGAATAATTCGGAAAACCAGTTGTTGTGTTCCCGAGAAAGCATCTGCAGCAATGGAGACTTACAAGTTAGTACAAATTCTTGATTTGTTTGTTATTTTGATTCTTGATTTTTGGGCCTCTGTTGGTAGTGTGTGTGTTTTTGAGATTATTAAATCTTAGAAATGGATTTATCCGACATGCAAAAGGAGAAACAAAGGTGTTGAGCCCATTTTGTTGTGAGAAGTCATCAACGGAGGAAGCTAATTTTCAGGTGGGGAGGTACAGCAAGGAAGAGAGGAGATGGAGGATTGATAGATACAGAGCTAAAAGGAGCCGAAGGAATTTCAATAAGACCATTAAGGTAATAATTAATCACAAGATTCTCTATTCTAAATAATATATATTTGATATTCTATTCTTGTAATATAATCAAATGTACCACGTGTGTGTAGATGATATCACCAAATTAGACACACATATATACTTGTCCTTTTTAAGTAAACAATGTGGTTTAACTAAATGTTACCGTTTTCACTTTTCAGTATGCATGCCGGAAAACACTAGCCGACGGTCGCCAAAGGATACGTGGCCGATTTGCGCGCAACGATGAGATTCTTGAAGCATCACTGTTTCAAAGACGTGAAGATAAAAATAATCTTTGGGTAATAATTCTCTAAAACATGCAACCTTTTATATTGTGTTAGTTAAATTGCACGCGATGCATATAAAATATGAATTTATATATATATACTAAAATAGATAGATTTTATCATAATTTTGAACATTTTTAATAATGAATAAAACCTAACTATACACACACACACACACACATATATATATATATATATATTAAATTACAAAATTATTCTTAGGAATTAAAATAAGTAAGGATAAAATATGTATATATACGCACTACTAATACTAATACTAATACTAATAATTAATAATAATAATAATACAAGTGAATTTTTTCTGGGTCGAAACCAAGATTAGTGGATACATTCTTCTGATTTCAAGTTGTACGTTGTATGAAGGAAATTAGCATAGGCTTGATATAACCTTGGAACTTAGTTCATTGCTGTTACAGTTGTATTTTGTTAAATCCGTAGTATTAAACTTGAGTTGAATGTAGGTGCAGAATATTGATGATTGGTTGATTTCAACAAGACGATCATCATGATCACCAGAGACTGTGCATGCACTTGAGAATGGGCCCAAAATTTTATTCAAATTCATGTCTTCCACAACACAAGAAGGCAGCCTCACTCTCTCTCTCTCTCTCATCCTCTTTTTCCTTTTTCTATTCGAGCTCTTTTTCAACTTGTACATACTGAAAACAAAAGAATCTGCAGTCAATATCAAGATGGAACTGTTTCTTTAACATCATAATTCTCTATTCAATCTGTATCTCATATCACTAATATAATATACATATACATATATATATATATATATATATATATATATATATAGGGATGGATCAAATGAGAACTCTAAATATTTTGAGAAATGAGAACTAATCTTGAGCATTGATTTTCTTCCATCATGTGGTCCAGATTTGTACTCCTAATTATGGTATATTATTTACTGCATTTAAGATTGAGGTTAAGAAAGTAATTTGCTTTTTTTTTGTAACTGAAAATGGGCTATATTTAAGGGAATAGATATACTTATTTATGGAATTAATCTTTTTCTTTCTCTATATTTTCTAGTTATGTGTATAATATGTTCCACTTTTTTGTTCTTTTTGTGCAATCAGTTTTTCACGTTGAAAATTAATGACATCTTCAGATTTGTTCTGCTGCTTTCACGTGTTATGCATAACTACTTATAATTTATGCATAATAGACTACCATATTTGCTCAATTTCACGTTGTACTATCAATACATTTTTATGCATAAGTACTTACGAGTTATGCACTTTGCTCAATTTCATCAAACATATAATATCTTGTCAATTTAATTCCAAAAAATATTTTGTTTATGTGCACACTATTGCAATGTTTGTGCACGATCTAAATCTACGCACAATTAATTGAATTGTCGATATTTTAAAATTTAACTTCATGAACAAATTAACATTTAAGATGCACATTATGCCTAAATGACATATGCCGTATGCATATGAACATACAACATAGAATCATGCACATCAACGTCAAACTATATGCACAAGATTAAACGATAACACAAATTTTAAAAAAACTACACAGACAAACGAGATCTAATGAATCTCGAATATATGCAGTAATTTAGGGATTGAGGAGAGAGAAAACTACAATAATTATGGATAGAAAAGTTATTGTTGGTAACTTAATATATAGAATCACTATCATGCCCTAATTATTAATTAATTGATGATTGCCTATTAAATATAATGTAAGATGCTTTGACTTATTTTTTTATTATTAGCCGTTAGATTAGGGGAATGTAAGGTATAGATTGGTTCTCATTTCTCATCTTAGGGGTGGTTCCTTCTATAACCAACCCATATATATATATATATATATATATATATATATATATATATGTAATATACTCTATGTATGATGATTCACATGAATCATTCAATAATTAATTGAACGAAAGACTGAAATATCATAAGAAATAAAGAAGTCCAACTTGTATTTAATCTGTTGTTGCCATGTCCTCCATTAACGGAATAAATAATTTATTCCTTGTAGCTGGATATTTTGTTATTATTACAAATAACTGAAGACATGCATTTAGTGCTGATTTAGTTTTCAAGTTGTTTCTGGTTATTTGTCGATGTAAATTTTCTACTAAGGATGTGTTTTTGGTTGAAAATTTATCATAAGAAAATGAGGAATAAGAAAATATGAATATATATATATATATATATATATATATATATATATTATTTTGTGGTCCTCATCTATTTATCACATGTTCTCTAGGATGAAAATGTAGAAAAACATTATCACATCTATACCCCACAAATAATAATATCATGAATTGGAGTGAATAGGAGGCTTTCCAAAAAATTATCCACCCTATTAAATATGTGAAAAAAATAAAAAAGAGAGTAAAAGTTAATATTTTCTATCCTTTTCAATCAATAGAACGCATCCTAAATGGTGAATGTCAAATGAAATTTCGCTTCCAGCCCTTTTGAGAATGTTGAGCGGATCCCACTTTGATTTTTTGCACACACCCAAATTCAAATGTCAACTCAAGTTCATAAATAAAATGATAAATAAAGGGAAAATGAAAAATTACAATACAAGAGGTTTGTGTAGATCATTTGACGAATCAAATTAATTTTCTCATACGGTAATTAATAATATTATGAATACAAGTCACTGAATATAACGCAAACTATTCTGAAATAACTTTTTAAGTTGTTGGAAATGCATATCCCTGAAGATTGGAAATTCTTCATTCCAGCTGGTTAAGTCACTATGCCACGCAATGTTACTTGTACTTTAGACAATGTATATAGTATGATTGTTAAATATATAATTGAACGTGAAAGGTCTTATTTTTTTTTATGTGATTTGACATTTTCCAACTAAATGAGATATAAGAATCACAATGGGTGTAAACGGGTGGTTTAGTGATGCGTGAGTTTTTTTTGTGACCAAAGCTCACACGTTTGAACCATATTACACTAAAAAAATTTATATGTCTATCTATCACACCTGGTTGTATTTTATTCGTTATGTGTGATTTTTCAAATATAGTGTAACCGTCTATAAACTGGTTTTCTAAGTGCGTTTTATCTATTCTATATAGTTTGTGGCATTGCACTACATAGTTTACCTAGTTAGTTTTCAAGTGTTTTTATCCGTTTATTCGTTATGTGTTGTTCGCAAGTATTGCATAATAATGTGAGTTTACCCCATTGGTGTTTCAAGCATGTTTTATTTGTCTTGTGTGATTTGTAAATATTACATAAAGAATATGAATTTACTAAATATGCGGATTCGATAAACTCAAAAAAAAAAGATAAGAAAGAAAAAAGAAAAAGAATCACAATTTGTTTACGACTTCTTTTTTATCCAATGGAATGTGGGATTTCTGTTCTTAAGTGGTATTCTTAGTCCAAGAATTTCCACGCCTAGAATCGAGGACACAATAAATTACTTGCGTGCTTGTGCCCGAAACATTTCAATGGTGTCTAATCATAGCCATTAGTGATAATCCTTCTTAAAAGATAATTTGAAATCATTAATTATGGAGCCGCCTAAGATTCACTTCTGTTTTGATTAAGATCGTTTTTTTACCAATAGGTTTTTCCAATAATGTACGTGTTTCTCCATTATATATAGAAACCACAATCTAAGCCTTTACTTCTGTTAATATGCAATTAATTATACGTATGTACTTGTCTGCTAGGTTGGAATTATAATAATAATAAATCTTAATTATACTTTATATCCGACTTTTAGGTCAAGTTGTAAAAATAGCTTGAATTTAAAAATATACAGAAAGAACCTTGATCTTTCAAAATAGTTGCAAAAATGGCTCGGGTTAAAATTCCGACTCCGGAAACATGATGTGGACGACTTTGAACGTCCCATTTTTTTATACTCCCTCTGTCCTTAAAAAATATCATTTAATTTCGTTTTGATCCGTCCATGAAAAACATTCACTTTCCCTTTTTAGACATGACCCCCACATAAATCCATAATTTTTATCCACTTATTTACAAAAAAATCACTTATGGTCCACTTTTTCCACTCACATAATACATCTTACAATATGGGTCCCCTTCTCCATTTACTTTACACTCATTATTTTTATTAAAACTTGTACCGTTAAAATCAAAGAATAAATATCATGGATCGAGGTAATATATAATTATTTAAGTTAATCATAAAACAAAGTCGTTTCATGACTATGTAGGACATATGATTAATCAAGCGTGGAACCCGGCAATCCACGTCATGTTTCCAAAGCCGGAATTTTGAATCCAGGCCATTTTTGCAACATTTTTGAAATTAAAGGTCCGTTTTAAAAATATATATTTCTAGTTCAAACATTTTGCAACTCAACACAATAGTCAGACCATCATATATAATTAACTCTAATAATAATAATAATAATAATAATAATAATAATAATAATAATAATAATAACAATTATAAACAACCCTACGCCAGAACATACTGTATAATACTTCAGAGACATTAATTGGCAAATCAATCAAGTTACACAAAAATTTGTGCATAATGTCGACGAGTTTGATTATTTAATTACACTGATTAACTAAGCATCTTCAAAACAACATTATCTTAATTGCATAGCTTCAGTAGTAGTTGTGTGAGTCATTAGCAAGGAAGTATTTATTCTTGAATGAGTTATTTTTTCTGAAAAGTTATGATCATTTCATCTGAATAACACAATCAAAACACTTTTTTGACACCTATCAAATAATGCTTATATTTTAGATGCAAATGAAACCATAACAGAAACATTCAGCATCTCAACTCACAAAAGAGAATACAAAGAAAACATACATTTGTGTATAACATTTATTCCTTTTTGTGGGGATTATTGTTCCTAATCAATTAAATATATATTTTCGATCGGCCATATTAATTCGTTTTATCTGTGGATATTTGGGGAGGGGAGAGAGAAGAAGCAAGTTCATTGTGAGGAGTAAAATAGCGGCTACTATTTTTACCGAATGAAAGGGTGTAATCGAATCGAGCCAAGTTGAACATCACCGTACTCAAGCTTGGTTTGTTTATTATCGAGCCGAGTCACGAATTTTATTTATCGAATATTTCGAGCTCACGAGCTTATTCGAGCTTTAGTCGAACCCAAACAAACTTTCCAAATTTAGATATATGTTTAGAAAATTAATTATTTTATCCACAATAACACAATATATTTGTTGATTTCTTATAACAAATAAAAGCAGTTAAGAGATTTAATACAATAATTACTAATTATAGAAAGAAAATAATTGTATCTAGTTAATAATTTTATATTTTTAAGCTAAATCAGTTAACGAACTTGTTCACGAGCTAACGAGCCGAATACTACCATGTCCAAGCTTGGGTTGTTTAGCTAACGAATTTCATTAAACAAACTCGAAAGAACTTTTATCGAGCCGAGCTCCGAATAACTCACGAATAGTTTGGCTCATTTACAGCTCTATTAAGGATCACTTTGACCAACTCATTTTTCGGAAACTTATATTTGTACGTGAATATCCTAACATTATATTACCACTTTTAATTTTGTAATCGGATTTTAAAAAACTGGTATCTTTTAAATCCCTTTGACCCTATTATTGGTCCTTGTGCAATAATAATACCATTAATTCAAAAATGTAGCTCTTAACCAATTAAACGGAGTTAGTAGAGGCAAAACAAAAAGCAGGCGATAATACATGTTTTCTAGCCCAATGGCTTGAACCGGTAAGCAGTGTTTTTAAAACCGGACCCGTTTAACTGCGAACCGACAGTGTAGGCGGTCAGATTTTAATTTATTTTCAAATGGTAAAAAGCCTCATGCAAACTACTAAAACCGGTGACCCGACGATCTAGTGAACCGGTTTATGCAAAAATAAATTATTAGAAGGAAAAAAATGTTGCTCACAAAATTCGAACACATGACCTTAAGCTATGACAAACTAAAAACCACAAGTATCTGCATCAACTTAAGAGTTTGATTTTGATACTACGATTAATTAATTTAACCAAGTCTAAATATTAAAATAAATAAAATTATAAATATCAAATAATTATATTTATATAACTTGCAATTAACATTTCTAAATTATCATTGTCAATTATTTTTTCATAAAATTTTCATTGATTTGGTTATTATGATATAAAAAACGATGATCGAAATTAATCAAAAAATTTAATTGTTCTTTGAATTACTCATGGTGTCGAATAAATATTGAAAAGTAATTGTATATACTTTTAGTAGATACAAAATAAAAAAAATTAATATTTGATTTAATTTATATCATGTTAATATATAGTTTATTCAAATATTTATAAGTTTTTATCTAGAGAATGTATTTATATATTTAAAATCACATACTCGGTGATTTTTTTAAATCGATTTGATTGATCGAACCAATAATTCAACGATCCAATCAAAAGATCGGTTTGAAGTCCGGTTCAAGTTTTTAAAACATTGTGGTAAGGAGACAACTAATTATCGATTGAACCGGTGGAGAAGATCCAATATGATATTAATACAAAAAAAAATCGATTTACTGATTTAGAGTTTGAAAATTAGATTATTTATCAATTCAAGATTTATAAATAGCAACTCATAAATAGTGATTTATCTTTCCGGAAAACTAAAATAAACTTTTAAATTATGAGTTAATATATGATCTAATGAAAACATCATAAAGAAAATTCTTAACTATGATATCGAATCCGCAATTGAATTCATTATTACTTATTTTAGGATTTTATTGTGTAGGTGAGAATGACATGCCATTACTCGGACATGAACCAAAATTTTCTAATATAAAACCATCATATCAATATAAGATGTGAATGATTGTAACTATTATTTCAAAACTAATATTAAAGATCATATGTTTCGATTCTTTTTTAGTTTTATTCGAACACATATATCACTTTATTTTTCCTTAATTGTATTTTATAATTAATTATTTTATTGAAATTCCGAATAGAGTAGCTAATGTTCTATTGAGATATATCATCATATCATTGACACCTTTGTATGGAGAAGGTATGGGTTCGGAATCGAATTTTCATCGATACATAAAATAAACTAATGAAACCATCCCGACATACTTCACTTTTTGGATTGTGAGGGCAATACCCAATTACCAGAAAATTATGTTTAGTTTACACGAGTAATATGATAAAAAGAAATTCCTTGATGACACCTAAGCAATATAAAGTAATATTCAGTCATCACAGTTCTTCCTTTTCCCAATTCGAAATAATAAAAGAAAAAAAGGTAATATGCCAAAAGCAAATCAAATTCTAGAAAAGTCCAGAATTCATGGGTATGCTAGTTTAAGAAAATATTCTTTCAACGTGTGAAGAATCCATCATACCAAATAAAAACTAAAAAACCCAAAAAAATCGTACCACTTTGTTGAGTGCGCATTGGAGAAGACGAATTCGGCTTAAAACTTAAATTTCAATCTATCCTTAATTTTGAAGATATAGTCTGTGTGCTAAATTCACTTTATTTCTCGCTCTTTGATGCCAAAATCCATCTTCAGCCACCGACGAATCGCGTAAGATTTCTACAGCTGGAAATTGAATTTCGGAACCATGTGTATTGATTTTTTCACGAGGTGGTCTTATGTGCGGATATCTGTATTTACGAGTATTGATATTGTTCTTCAGTATACTTGATATTTTTCTTAATTGTAAATGATATCTTCGAATTACAATATAAAAAGTAAATGACATTTTTTATAACAATTGACACTTTTAGACATATGCACGGAACGGATATCCGCAAATGAGTTTTTTCGTTTTATGATAGTTTATATTAGTTGGGGATCCAGCCTTGCCATCTCGTTTGCCTCACTGAATGTAACAGCCACACAACTTGACCTCTCGACTACACTGTTGGGAATTGACCTCTTGTCGGGCTTGTCTTGTTGCAGCATGTTATGATACGTAACATGCGCATGTATGAAGTGGACGTGAACGAAGAGAAGAAAAGGAAAGCATGAAGAAGTTGAGCAGCTGAAGGAGAAGAGGAGGTAACTAATCTGAAACAGAAACCTAACTACCATAACAGAACAACAGCCAACTCAAGGAGGATCATACATGTGGCAAAGGCAGTTGAAGTAGTTATAACTTCCATGCAGCGGTTGATTAGAAGATTCATGTACATTCAGTACATGCTTATAAAAGGAGAAGCTAGCAACTACAGAAGGCATCGAATATGAATTTTGTATCACTTTACTATCATAAATAAAATCAGTTTCCTTTCTATTGTCTCAATCTCTTCGTAAGTGCACTACTTCATTTACGCAAGACGAACGATCGATATAGCTAGGATTCGTGTTCACGTTGTGTCAACGTGACAATTGGTATCAGAGCCGCTACACGCTTACCGTATGCCACGAAAGCCAAAAATGGAGAACCGGGTATCAAATGTAGAGGCACAACTCACGCAGCTACAACAACAACAAACTCAGTTACAGCAACAGCAGATTGAGCTCAATCAATCAATGATGGCCGCCATGCAAGCGCAGTTCGAAGAGCTAAGAAAAGAAATGAAAGAAGGAAGAAGCAGATCACAGAAGGAGGGAGATAGTTACGCATCCAATGATAAAGGTAAATCGCACAACTCCAGTAATCTGAGCTCACGAATGCCTAGAATTGAATTTCCGAAATTCTCGGGAGATAATCCCATGCAATGGATTAGAAAGTGTGGAAAATTTTTTGCTGTAAATCCGATGGAAGATCATGAGAAAGTTTTCACGGCTGCAATGCACATGGAAGGAAGAGCCGATTTATGGTACTTGGAATATGTCGAGGAATTGGGAGAAATATCGTGGCAAGAATTTGGGAAGTTGGTGGTGGATCGGTTTGTGAATGAAGAGGGCAGAAGCATAGTGGCTCAGTTTAATCAGTTACGGCAGATCACTGATGTCCCATCCTATACCAGCAAATTCGAAGAACTCAAAGCATATATGGCAGTGGAGAATAGGAGCTTGGGGGAAACATACTTTGTGCAGTGTTACGTTGGAGGACTTAAAGATGAAATAGCAAGTACAGTAGAAATGTTTAATCCACAAAGCATGAGTCAAGCCATTAAACTAGCCAAAAAGCAAGAACTCCAAATGTTAGCAATGGGTCGAGGACCACGGCAATCAGAAACAAGAGAAGGATCACAAAAAGAATGAAGAAGGCAGGAAGTAAGAATGCGATGAAAAGACACCGAAACCAATGAACTTCAAGAAATTAACTCCCGCAGAAATCGAAGAAAGGAGAAGGAAGAAGCTATGTTTCAACTGCGATGAGCCATATCAAATGGGTCATAGGTGCAAGAAAGTGTTTACCATTATATGCGAGGAAGGTGAAGAAGAGACCGAGCTAATATTACAAGAGGTGGAAAGTGAAGGGGAAGAATTCCAGATATCATTGAGTGCATTAGCCGGACAAGTAGCTTCGGATACAATTCGACTTGAAGGGAAAGTAAACAAGAATACCATAACCGTGTTACTAGACACGGGAAGCACGCATAGCTTCCTCGACACAGGTACAGCCAGGAGGTTGGGCTGCAAAGTAGAGTGCACGAATCCATTGCTAGTCACAGTCGCGGACGGAAGCAAACTGGAATGCAACACGAAGTGTCCAAGAATGGAGTGGGAAATGGGAAGTTGTAGGTTCACTACTTCAATGAGATTGCTACAACTAGGAGGGTGTGACATGGTGGTGGGCGTAGACCTCCTCAGGCAATTGGGTCCAGTCACTTTTGATTTCAATAAACAGTGTATAAGTTTCAACAAAGAAGGCAGAATCGTGGTGTTACAAGGGATTGAACCAGAGGTAACTCTAAAGATGATTACTGGGAAGAAGTTCAAGAAAACTATAAGAAAAGGGAAGGGAACGCTATTTGGCTGTTTATGTATGATTGCAGCGGAGAAAGTGGTGAAAGACTGCAGTCCTCACCCACAAATCGAACCCCTAATCACTAAATATCTGCAGTGCTTTGATACACCGAGTCAGTTACCTCCACATCGATCCCATAACCACCAAATACCACTCAAACCAAATACTCTACCATTCAAACAGAAACCATACCGGTATCCATATATACAAAGGCTTGAGATCGAAAAGTTGGTTCAAGAGATGTTAGACGCCGGGGTAATACGTGCAAGTACCAGTCCTTTTTCATCTCCGGTGCTGTTAGTAAAGAAGAAGGATGGAAGCTGGAGATTTTGTATTGATTACAGAAAGCTTAACTCACTCACTGTGAAGGACAGCTTTCCTATACCATTGATAGACGACTTGCTTGATGAATTGGGGAGTGCCAAAATATTTTCAAAGATTGATCTCAGGGCCGGGTATCACCAGATCAGAATGCAAGAAAGTGACATATTCAAAACAGCCTTCGTCACGTCCAGTGGATTATACGAGTTCAAGGTAATGCCATTTGGTCTTACTAACGCCCCAGCCACCTTCCAATCTCTCATGAACTCGATTTTTAAGCCATATCTCGGTAGATTCGTTCTGGTCTTCTTCGACGATATATTGATTTATAGTTCGAATATGGAAGATCATCTGCAACATTTGGAAATGGTGTTCGAAACGCTGAGTATACAGAATCTTTACGCCAAAGCTTCAAAGTGCACGTTTGGCCAGACAAAGGTTGAATACCTTGGTCACATTATTAGCGAAGGAGGTGTTTCGGCAGATCCTAACAAAATACATGCTATGGCCGACTGGCCTCAACCGAGAAATCTGAAAAGTTTGAGGGGATTTCTGGGGTTAACGGGATATTATAGAAAATTCATTCACAATTATGGCACGATCGCGAGACCACTAACTGATCTCACGAAGAAGGGTAACTTCAAGTGGTGTGCGGCAGCCACAAATGCGTTTGACGAATTGAAGAAAGCAATGGTTTCAGCCCCGGTGCTCAAATTGCCCAATTTCAAGCTCCCTTTCGTCCTTGAAACAGATGCAAGTTATGGAGGAATAGGGGCCGTGCTCATGCAAGAAGGCCACCCAATCGCTTATCTCAGTCGATCACTAGCACCGAAGAATAGAGGGCTTTCTACGTATGAAAAAGAGTTTCTTGCTATCATCATGGCTACGGAGAAATGGAGGTCTTATCTTCTACATAATCAGTTTACGATCAAGACGGATCATCAAAGCTTAAAATATTTGCTGGAGCAAAAAATCTCAACGCCTGTCCAACACAAATATCTCACTAAGTTGTTGGGCTTTGATTACAGGATTGAGTATAAGAAGGGCAAGGAAAATTGTGCAGCAGATGCTCTATCCAGAAAAGGGAATGATGATAATATACTGGAAGGGGAACTACAAGCATTGTCTATTTGCGTTCCGGAATGGATGCGAGAGTTAATAAAAAGTTATATGGAGGATGAGATTGCACAGGCAGCTATAAGTGAATGCAGTACTATTCCCTACAACCTCTCTCTTTACTCATATAGAGATGGGTTATTACGCTATAAAGGCAAGTTGTATGTAGGCAGCGGTGAAGGCCTACGCAGAAAAATAGTGGAATATCTGCACAGCTCTAACTACGGTGGACACTCGGGCATAAACGCTACATATCAAAGGATAAAGGCCACATTTCTATGGCCTAGTCTCAGGACCGAAGTACAGCAGTTTATCTCACAATGCTACCAGTGTCAAACTTGCAAACACGAGAATTCTCGACCAGCTGGCTTACTGCAGCCTTTACCAGTTCCCTCAAATGCGTGGCAACATATCACGATGGATTTCATTGAAGGATTGCCCTTATCCAACAACAAGAATGCCATATGGGTCGTGGTAGATCGTTTCACGAAGTATGCTCACTTTCAACCACTGCGGCACCCTTTTACGGCATCCGATTGTGCCCATATATTCTTGGACTTCATCTATAAGCTACATGGCCTTCCACTCAGTATAGTGAGTGATCGTGACAAAATTTTTACAAGCCATTTTTGGAAGGAACTGTTTCAGATTATTGGTGTTGCTCAACACCTTAGTTCGGCCTATCATCCACAAACGGACGGCCAAAGTGAACGGGTTAACCAATGCCTCGAGATGTATCTACGGTGTATGTGCAGCCACAATCCGAAGAAATGGGCCCAATGGATACCATTGGCCGAGTTCTGGTATAATACGTCGTACCAGTCTGCCATTAATATAACCCCATTCGAAGCTTTATACGGTTACAAGCCGACCCCTTTGGCTATTGAATCATATGTTCAGCCTAAGGTTATTGGGGTGGAAGCTACTCTTAATGAAAAGAAGGATATTCAGGAGTATTTGAAGAAGGCTTTACTCCAGGCACGAGATCGCATGAAAGCCACTGCCGATAAGAAACGAAGCCATCGAGAATTCAAGGTGCAAGATTGGGTTTTTCTTAAACTTAAACCTTACAAACTGCACTCTCTCCGACTGCACAAGATTTGGAAACTCAGTCCACGCTATGCCGGGCCTTTCCAAATCATTCGACGCATTGGTCCTGTAGCCTACGAGTTGCAACTTCCTTCAAATTCAAGGATTCACCCTGTATTTCACGTCAGCCTACTGAAACGAAGTGTTAAGTCCACTCATGCAGTATCATCTACCTTACCTGACTTTGATGATGACGGTAAAATGTTGCTACAGCCAGTAAAAATTTTGGCACGACGCCTCGTCAAAAAGAATAATTCCCCTAGTACAGAAGTTCTGGTTCAATGGGCTCACTTACCCGAAGCCGAAGCAACATGGGAGGACTACTTAACTATGGAGGAGAAGTATCCGTCACTATTTGACTTGGGGACAAGTCAATTGCGAGGAGGGGGCAATGTTATGATACGAAACATGCGCATGCGGAAGGAAGTGGACGAAGAATGCAGAAGAAGAAAAGGAAAGCATGAAGAAGTTGAGCACCGAAGGAGAAGAGGGAGGTAACTAATCAAAGCGAAACCTAACTACCATAACGTAACAATGTACCAACTCGAGGAGGATCATACATGTGGCAAAGGCGGTTGAAGTAGTTATAACTTCCATGCACGGTTGATTAGAAGATTCATGTACATTCAAGACATGCTTATAAAAGGAGAAGCTAGCAACTACGTAAGGCATCGAATATGAATTTTGTATCACTTTACTATCATAAATAAAATCAGTTTCCTTTCTATTGTCTCAATCTCTTCGTAAGTGCACTACTTCATTTACGCAAGACGAACGATCGATATAGCTAGGATTCGTGTTCACGTTGTGTCAACGTGACACAGCAACGTAGCATCACAACAACAACAGAAGCAGCTTTGCAGAGCAACGCTTGCTCCGACAACGGTCGTAGCCATTGGATCAGCAACAACTCCCTCCTTGTCAACCCTGGGCTTCCTGCACACAAAGGATAGCACAACAACAAGATAAAAAGAAAACAAAGGGAGACATGAATAAACTGCGGTGAATCGACTCAGGTGCGAAATCCTCTTCGTCACCTACGCACACCACAAAGAAGGCCCACTTAGGACTAGAGAGAGTTTCTCGTCGGAGCGACCACAACCTACGTTCAACCCCCGTCTTCCTCAAACCTGGTAACACCATAGAGGTATAAGTTTTTACAGAAATAAGATTGAATCACACACTTAGAGCGTCTCTCTTTTCTCTCTCTATAGGAAGAAGACATCTGCAGAATTTAAATCCCCACACTGAAGCTGCAAAAGGAAAGAACACGAGAGAAAGGAAAGAGGAGCGTGGTAGATAGGGCACAAATAAATAGCAGACGAAAGATCAATTTGAGATTGCCAAAGGTTGTGTGGGCTGAAAATAAGTGGCCGTGGGTCAATAAAATCACAACAATATCTAATTCAAAACATTATAACTATATATAATTAATGAAATAACATGCCACTTTATTTTTAAATCCTAGAAGGGTGATCGTATGAGGCTTTCTCATATTTTTTAATTCTTATTTATCTAAATTCTCCATTCAATTTCTTACTTTATTTTTCCAATCTCCAATATATTCTCCATTTAGATTTCGTATTTATCTTCCTAACAGTCACCATCTCCGTATCAATCACAAAGTCAATATAAAAATATTTATTAAATAAAAAATGCATAAAATCAACTAATCTATCTGTGATTATGTCACGCACATTTATGGAAACATTAATTTGAAAAGTACCGGACTTATATATGATAATATGTAAATTTCATTTGATATAAATATATTTCAAATATGATTATTGACTTTAATGGTATTATTTATATTTTTAAGTTACAAACAAACTATACTTGGTGTTAGTTTTAAGTAAATTGTGAACGAGTAAAAAAGTAATTTAATATCTAAGTATGTGTATTAAATTAGTATATATCTACATGTTACCAATATATATATATATATATAGGATTGGGTTCCCGTAATACCCGGTTCCCAGATAGTATGTAGTACTCAATCTAGACCACACATTTTGAACATGTGGACGCACCACAAGCCAATACGTGGCAATCCCCTTCTCATTTATTTATCTTTTTAATTTTCGCAGGGGTATATTGGGCAAAAATAAAAACTTAGGCTTCTCATTTTTCTTCTTCTTTTTCTTCTTCCCTCCGATTTTCTTCATCTTCTTTGAATTTCTTTACGACGGCGGTGACGACAAGCAGCAGCGGTTGCGGTGTGACAGCAGCGACGGTGGCAATGCGACATCAACGGTGTAAAGAATAAGACAACGGATTTTGAAAGATAAAAGAGAGGAAACATAAGATTTTGAGAAGAAATTTGAGAGATTTTGTGAAAAAATGAGATGTGGATTTTGAAGGATTGAGAGACATGGTGGTTATTGCAGTAGTTTACGCCGAAGTTCGCCGGTAATCGGAGAAAGAAGCGGCAAAACGACGGAGAAGGATAATGATGAATTTTGCTGTCGAAAATTAAGTATGCATGCTGCATAACGTAAAAATGCATACCACAAAACGTCAACATGCATTCTATAAAACGTAGACATGCATACTAAAAAATATAAGCCGTACATTTTCTAACAAAAATATGCATATTACAAAATAATAACATGCATACGACTAAACACAAACATGTATGCCACAAACACAAACATGCAGGCTTTAAAAAAGAAAATCATAGGTTTCTCATTCACGATATCTCTATTTATATCTCCTCCAATATACACAAACACTTATCTTGTTGATAATTTGTTTTCTTTATTATTAATCATATGTTTTCTTTCGAATTATTAAGTTAGAAGTAATAGATCTAAACTTGAGAATAAATTTTAGAGAAATCAATCTCATATGTATTTTGTGTTCAATATTATGTAGTTTTATGTTCAATCGTATGCAGTTTTCTGTATAATAATATGCATGTAGTTTCTGGAGAAACAAATCTCATGCATTTTTTTGTTAACACGCATGCAGTTTTATGTTCAAACATCTGCAGTTTTGTATTCAAACATATGCAGTTTTCACTTTTAAAACATGCATGATTTGTTTTCGCAATCACATAACAAATCAAATTACTAATATACCCATACTTTTACGAAAATCAGCGAAATTAAGCTTACAAAATCCGAAAAATCTCAACCATAGGATCTATGAGATGAGTGGATGAGATTGAGTACTACATACTATCTCGTGCTCAGCTCGTGTACTATTTGATCCTCTCTCTCTCTCTCTCTCTCTATATATATATATATATATATATATATATATATATATATATATATATATACGAGGTTCAAATAAGAACCAATTTTAACGTGAGAACTAAGAACTACGAAAACAAATGAATATGCTATGAAAGTTAATGAATACGTTGCGAAAGTTAATGAATCCAAAATTGAATTTTCACGAGGTTCGAATCCCATGAGGCGAAAATTCTATTTTTTATTCATTAACTTTCACAACAGATTCATTTACTTTCATAGCATATTCATTTCTCATGTTCTCACAATAAAAATGGTTCTCACGTTAACCCTTCTATATATATATATATATATATATATATATATATATATATATATATCTTATTATTATAAAATTCTTTCAAGAACTAACAACGAACGTAGTTTTTCCACTCGTTTAAATTTTTTAAAATTATTATTTAATTAATTAATTTACTATTAGTCATCCCAAAATTATCTCAAAGTTATATATATATATATATATATATATATATAGAGTGAGAGTGATGAGATCAAATAGTACCGAATCGAGATTGTATGTAGTATTCAATCTTATCCACTCATCTCAAAGATCATATGGTTGATATTTTTTCGGACTTTTTAAACTTAATTTCGCTAATTTCGCTACACTATGGGTAGATTAGTAATTTGATTTGTTATGTGATGCGAAAAACAGATCATGTATTTAGTTGAACTGACTTATGCATTCAAATGAATACAAAAAAGCATGCAGTTGAACAGAATAATGCATGTGGTTGAAAGCTTGCACCTAGCGTGTGGGTGCGCCCAACGTGTGCTCGTGCTCGCATGTCGGCCAACAATGCATTTTTACGTCGTGTTAAATGCATGCACATGTTTTATTAAATACATGAACGTGCTTTGTTAAATACATAGTCAACATGCAGTTTTATATTTTGTTCAATGATATTTTATATTTTGTTCAATGCAGATTTATGTTTTGTCAAATGCAGTTTTATGATTTTCGACAACAAATCTCTCATCCATCATTCTCTGTCAATTCTGCTGTCTATTTTTCCGATTATTGTGAATTCATCGTGAACCACCATCATAGCCACCATGTTTCTTGATTCTCCAATCATCTATCAAATAATCTTCTATTTTTTCTGAAAATCCATCAATTTTGTTCTCATTTTTTTTCTACTTTTTCTTTCAAAATCTGTTGTTTGTTGTTATCCGTGTATATTGTTCGTCGTTTTGCCATTGGCGTATCCGCTTCTGATCGAGGAGGAGAAGAAGAAGATCGATTGATTTCTTCCATTTCTCCTGCGAAAATTTAAAAAAAAAATGAAAATGGTGGCACTCATTTTCCTTTTTTTTTTTTTTGCAAGGGACAAAATAGGAAGAAATCAAATCAGCCTTCTTTTTCTCCTCCTTGGCGGTAGCGGACGGCACCGCCGACGACGATTGTAGCAACAGCGGACGACGGCGGCGAACACCAACAACAATATACATGAACAACAACAAACAACAGATTTTAAAAGAAAGAAAAAGAAGAGAAAAATTTTGAGAACAAAATTGATGGATTTTGAGAAAAAATAGAAGATGAATTTGATAGATGACTGAATAATTGAGAGAGATGGTAGTTATGACGGTGGTTCATGGTGAATTCGTTGGTAATCGGAGAAAGAGACGACGGAATTGACGGAGAAGAATTGTTGAAAGATTTGTTGTCGAAAATCATAATACTGCATTTAATAAAATATAAAACTAAATTGAACAAAACATAAAAATGTATTGAACAAAACATAAAACTGCATGTTGGCATGAAACATAAATTAGTATGCATTTAATAAAGCACGTTCATGCATTTAACAAAATATGTTCATACATTTAACAAAACGTAAAAATGCATTTTTGGCCAACGGGCATGCGATTGAGCGTCGGGACGACGAGCGCCCGTGCGTTAGGCGGGAGCTTCCAACCACATGCATTATTTTGTTCAACTGCATGCATAAGTCAGTTCAACTAAATGCATGGTTTGTTTTTCGCAATCAAATAGCAAATCTAATTATTAATATACCCTTACTATAGCAAAATCAGCGAAATTAAGCTTAAAAAGTCCCAAAAAGTCTTAATCATAGAATCTATGAGATGAGTGGATGAGATTGAGTACTACATATTATCTCAGACTCAAGTATTATTTGATCCATCATCTCTCTCTCATCGCTCTCTCTCTCTATATATATTCACATATAAGTGCGTGCATGGATGGTGTATGCATATTTTAAACTTAACGTAACGTTTGTTATTATTTAATTTAGTTTAAAAAATTTGAATTTCATTACATTTATATAATATAAATTATTGTGATAACTTTTATTTATAAATTTCAACGAGATTGGTAATTACGAGTTCCATGATACAAGGTTGAGATGAGAATAGATAATTAAAAATCATTTTTTAATTGGACGTGGTATCAATACTAGTATATGTATTCTAGACTGATTCAAGTATCTGCACTCTAACCTCAATAATGACCAATTATCTTAGTAACTTATAATTGGTTATTTGGTATTTTATAAATTTAAACGTGTTCGGGACAAGTATGAACATATAAATCCTAAATGGGACCACAATCGTTTATCGACTTGCCTACATGAAAATTTATTCAAATATTGTCATTTATTATATTTATTATTAATTTTTATCTTGTAATTTTCAAGTTTTTGTTGAGATAAATAATCAAATTTTAAAGAACATATATTTAAAAATCTTAACAGTTTGGGTAATTAAAGGGTAAAATTATACTAATTTGAGACGAGGACGAATAAAAATTATTTTAATCAATTTGGGACAAATATGGGTGTAAAATTCTAAATGAGTCCAAATATTAAATGACAAAGTTTACTTCATTTTAAATCTTTTGTAAATTATTATTTTATTTAGTTATATTCAAATTTTGTTAATCATGATAATAAATAATTTCAAAATTATTATTTATAAACTTAAAGAAATTTGGGCATTAAAGATATCACTATATTGATTTGAGACAAGAATGAATAGTAAAATCGTTTTTAATCGATTAATACGTATATCATCAAACACTTCTTCCATTGAATTATCAAAATACTATATACTTAAAAATAAAATACTAACTTGTTTTTTAAATTCATACCTATAAATTATAATATAAAATAATTTTCTATCAAAACTCGACAGATTGTATACTAATCTTTGATAAAAGAGAAAAGTGTTGTATGATAGGCCAAACAACAAAATTGGTATACTTCAATCGATAGAGCGCAAGAACAAAAAGCTTTTGGAGAAATTGCAACAAGAAACTTTAAACTACCTGTAAAATATGTTCAATCTTCAATGGACAAAATGGAACTACCCTCAAAATTTGTAAATACAATAAGAAAGTAGTTCTTACAGACGAGGATTTTTTTTCAGAAAGGGTAATGACATTATATTCCTGATAAGGATGTTTTCCTATTACAAGAACACATCGAAATCCAAGTTTGTAGAGCACCACTACCTATAAGATACTACAATCTTTGACTATACTTGCTTCTCTTTAGCTTTGATGTATGCAGATTCTTGAAGTCGATGCATCAGCCAAAACGTTTCTTGAATAAATGATGCCGCTTAGCCGGATCCTTAGGTTTGCTCTTCATCTGGCCGTGTAGCTTTTTACCAGTACTGCAAATAAGAAACAAACAAGCTCAGATGCACCACGTTGCACCTCACAACCCAAGACAGCAATGGTGGCACGATGCATACCTATATTCCATGTATACCCTCCCATTGGCTCCAGACATTGTGCTCATGGATCCGGTTGAACGACGGGCTTTCTGAAGAGCAATGTCATCTGCATCTTCTTCTAGTTGCTCCAGCCCGACTTCATTGTCACCTGCGCTTAGCACCTTTTAGGCAACAGAACAAGCAGGGTATTAGTATTTTAGAAGGTATTTTGTCTCCGGTCTGGAGAAATAAAACATCACAAACTATATGATGAGCTACTCAAGCTTATACGCACCTTTCCGAGAAGTGCAAGCTGATCATCAAGACGGTGGTAGCTCAACTCGGGGCCTGTATCAGCAGGAGGCAAGCTTGTGATCACCTGAAATAAATTACAATGGTCAAAAACAAAACCAAACGTAGTGAAATAGATTATCTTGTGAAAGAGAGCAATATAGAAAAGCAGAATGAGATAGATGGATGTTGTCATAGTACCTTGAAACTATAACCTTGATCGATCAAAAACTGCTGCCTTTTTGTTGAATAATACATCTCCTACATCACACAAGTAGAGAAATCTTTAGTGAACTAATAATGAAAAAAATGGCAACAGATTCTGAAATTAGAAGCCTAAGATACCTGAGTGTCTGTAGATACAAGAGAGTAGAAAAATGCGTTGTATTCTTCCTTGCCTCCTGCCACCCTGTCCTGAGGCTTCCCCTGAAAATAAAGAAAATTTATAGAAGAGTTAAATCTTTCCCCCCAGAAGACAAATCCAACTCAACATGCTTCCTCATGTAATGAGACAGAATAGAATTAATGGGATCAACAAAAAAAAAAAGAGAAGATGAGAAAAGCTGCAAGTCTCACAATGTACCAAGCTAACAAACTGCCTAAGAAGCCAACCACCACATGGAAGCTTGAAGTGAGTAATTATCTTCTCTCATCAAGAAAGAAAAAGACAGGTACTATTTTCTCATAGTGAGAAAGACATGCAAACATAGATGAACATGGTGTATATTCAAAACTTTTTCTTGAGAGCACTCTGTCATGTAACATAAAAATGATCCAATTTGATAGCTAACCACATGCTTCTAGAGAACCAACCTTAGCCCTGAGAATACGCCCGAGACGCTGAGCCTCTTGACGCCTTGAACCAGCATGTGATGAAATTTGAATGATCACATTAGCCTCGGAATATCTATAGAATTATCACCCACCTGTAAAAGGTACAGCAAGCAAGCAATTATCTTCCCTAAGTTAAACCATACAGCACCATAAGAAACTTGAATCCTAATGATTAGGCATAGCATAAGATGTATAACATGTCCTGTGTAAATTGATTTTGATCAAATAACATATATCACATTTTACATAGTGACTGACTGGAACAAAACTCGAGCAATTGGATTATCACAAGAGTAATAGTTGAAATAATTACATCAATCGAAAGGTATACAAGTTTGACTTGAAAAAAGAAAATCATGACTCACTGTGCTTAGTGCAAACATTATATGCATACTTGTCCAGTGTTGGCGACCAATTGCAGCTACGACAAATTCATAAACATTAGGAAAGGTAAATTGGCAGCATACCTTTGATAGAAAAATGGTGTTCACATCTCGACTGGTTTTGAATGCTTCAAGAATTTTGTTCTTTCAGGATGGCTGCAAATTATATGAAAGACCCAACTTGAGAGAATATTAAGAAATAGCATAACTGCATTAAATCTAATGATTGGCACACACTAACCTAGTGGCACCATAAATCATAGGTTTCAAGCTTCATTGCATATTCTGTCAGCGCAAAAGATTGTCTGCAAAACTATAATCTTATCACCACGCTGCTGTTCGTGGAATCGAATAAGGAACTCACAAGCCCGGAACTTGTTGGGGTTCATCACATAAAGAGCCTGAAAGGTAGAAAGACAAACAAATATCAGAGTTGACAGGGTAACAAATACACGCAGTCAATCTACCATGAAAACAGCTCTCATTTGCCGAAACCATGCAAACTTGTTAGAGTTCTGGAAAGCGGAAGGCACCATAAAAGGAGTGCCCAAGTGAAATCCATCTAAGGATTTGAACGTTCACAGTTCTACTTACAAATTTAGATTGGGCTACTTAACCAAAGAGATCACATAGTACTTAAGAGATGAAGATGGCATTTATTGAATAAGATCAAGAGGAAATTGCAATTCAATGAGGAGCTGAGGAATTTAATTAGGAAGCGATGAGATCAATGACAATAGGAAGTCGTCCAATAGGATATGTTTTATGTTATGACTCTCTCTCTCTCTCTCTCTCTCTCTCTCTCTCTCTCTCTCTCGCACACACACACACACAGCATGCCGTTTCCACCTCAGCTCCAGGAATGTGCCATCATAATATGACAGTGAGCCAAAATGTTACTTAACCACCCAAAAACTCTTTTTCCCAAATAATTGATAAGAAGCAGGAAATAAGGACATCTGACATATATAAACAGATATTCATTTAAGGGAATGAGGAGTTTGGAGTAAAACACGTTAACATCCTATAAGCTGGCTCAAATTCACGAATATATACTTACAGTTATCTCCTGAATTATTAACCTGTTTTTTCTTTGAATTTTCTTTCTTCAAGTACTCAGCAAAGAACTCCTTTGTCATTGGACACCAAACTTCTGCACACTGAACATTTGCGATAAATCCTCCTTTCACAAGGTCCAACCAATTCGCTTCATACAACGGACCAATGAGAAAGTTCAAATCTGTAATCCTTTCATCCTCTCTCACAAGAGTGGCTGCAAATCAGTTGATAAAACGAATCAACTCAGCACAACAGGAAAACATAGATGAATAATAAATATAAGATTTACTTATTTAACTTAGAAAATACAAACCAGTGAGCCCGAGCTTGCAGTGTGATTTAGTGAGAGCAATGACCTTTCTGAACATTTGAGCAGGAACCACATGCACCTGAAATTTTGAAGAGAATGATCACGTATGCCATCTTAGATACGGAGAAGCTTCATATTCACCCATATATGAGGGTAAACTAAATACATAAACCATTTGCAGATGGACACATTACCTCGTCCATGAGAAGCAGTCCCCACTCTCGGTTCCTTATCTCCTCAATTATCTTTTCGGCCTCTTCAGAACGTTTGCCACCAAATGCAATCATATTGTATGTTGTCACCACCACCCCAGCATTGCCGCGGAATCTTTCTTTGCTGTCAGATGTGAAACGACATATTTGCTCTTCTTTAATGGTTGACCACAACTTGAACTGGAACGCCCATTGATCCACAGACACCGCATTTGTAGCCAAACAAAGACAACTCTTTCTTATTCTGCAAGCTGCAGATACACCAACTAAAGACTTCCCCGCACCACAAGGTAGCACAATAATACCAGAACGGGCCCTGCCTGAAATGACAGAAAATTTTGACTTAGCATGTTACAAAATTCTTCTACAGGACTTCAAAAAAGTCCTTGCTAGTAATATTTGCCCACTAATTACAGGCATTGATCAGTGGAATTCAATAGAAACCTATCCTCCGCCTCAATTCTTCCCAAATGCAATGCCCCCCCACCTTATCTCCAAAACATAAGAGAACTAATTAAAAAGGCGGAATCAGATTCATTTCCAGGTATGAGAAGCGCATATAAACTGCCTAAGTCATGGTAAAGAATGAAAAATGAATTTTAAAAACAGGTTGCTCCAATAATAAATGTCAAATTGAAGCATTCTTTTCCTCAGTCTTTCAATATCCTCTAGAAACACTACCACCGCTCCTTATTGTTACCTAACTTAAATCATCATATATTCTCAAGTTTAAGCTTGTTTTTACAGGTAAATAACAGATGACCTTAGAGAATATACACACAACTTTGAAAATAAGAATGCCTGTAGGTTGGATCTAAGGGCCATTACCATTTCCAAACATCTTGCTGAGACTCTTTTCTTGATAAGGACGTGGTTGCGCATGGGGCTTCAACTCCACTTCAAGATCAGGATTGACCTGAAATATTCACAACATCAACGGAACTTTTCAATATGATAACCTACAAGACGTTCCAACTCTCAGTTCTGAAGTCAAGCTCCTTGCTTAACCCCAGTGCAGATTTTGAAGAAACTGAAGCTACTGACCGGATCATTTCTGAAGTCATACTCCTCTAACATTGGGTAATTTAAAGCATTAGGTAAACATCTTTGCTTGACATTTTCAACCTGGGAAAATGAAGCAAGTTTATCAGAAAGCGATCTATGTTAATCTTCAGAGGTTTAACACATGATACTTCTCATATTTATTGACCTAAGCCAATCATAGGCAATACAGTAAAGCATGAATAGAAAACAACTCTATAACTGATCAAATAGTCAATTCCCAAGCCAGCTAGTTTTGATCAGCAAAGTTTGAAACCAACAAAGTAACAAGGGCATACTCTGTTGTTGCATTTCGCCGCAGATCTTAACCCCATATAGCCATATATCAAGAATAAGAGATGGTCTCCTGTGCGGACGTCCGTATGTAGAGACAAAGATATTTTTTTCAATGATACTTTTCTTCAATTCAATCGAAATGATACTTTCGAATTACAGTTTAAAAACAAATGATACTTTTCTTCAATGTAAATAATACTTCTGTTAAGAATGAATGGTACTTTTGCCTATCCGCACAGTGCGGCCGGATGTAAAGGAGTTTTTGTGCAAGAATAACACTGCTATTGTCAGTTCGTTCCCAGAAACATCACGACATAGATGCACAATGCTTTCACACCCTTCTAAGTCTCCTCAACCCAAAAACTTCAGTTATTATAGTTTATCTATAGGGAACAATCGAACTAACTGGATTAGAAAAATCTCTCAAACCAAATACTATATTAGAATTTAGAAGCAACAAGAAAGTCAAATTTTGGCTTGAAGGCATCCAAGAATCAACCTGAGTAGGATCAATTTCAAATGCATGAGTTTCTTTTTCTTCAGCTGCAGCTGCCAACTCAGCTTCATTAAGCAACTCTTCGTGAGTACCTTCTATTTCACCAGCAGATTTTCCAACTGTAAACCCATCAGCTCCACGTGATCCCTGAACAAGCAGCAGTCAAAAACTTGTATGACAACTGTAAGTAGTTTGATAGTTAGATTGGAATAAGCTGATCTCACTAAGTACATACCTCAAAGGAAATTCTAGCTCGTCCTATGACGTCATCTTTAAGCAACGTCTTTAACACCTGGAGCAAAACATCAGTTATGTATGATAGCACTCATGTTTCCTAGAACCCACCTATAGATAGGATCAACATATCTTACCTCCGAAATGGGATTCCACAAAGTATTTATTCTTCTTCAGGACCAACTTCACTTTGCCATAATTAGCAGTAGAGTTATGAATAAAGTCAATCATTTCTTTAGGAAGCTTGGTTTTGAAAGTTTATTCAAGACAGAAATGATGGTATCTGTCTCAAGTCCCACCGATACTGCTGCATATAAAGAATGTGGAGTCAAGTTGTACTCGTGCATTGACTCTGGCCTGTAGAACACACAAATCAAATCATATTCCACAATATCGAAATGCACCAACACTTAAAGAAGGAAATGACTAAGCAAGGCATATAAATAGTCTTCTTTATCCATTGAAGTGGCAGGCTGTGCAAATGCCCGCTTTGTCCTCTATAGTCTATTCTACACAGCTACTATCAATTCCAAATAATCCAGCAGATCTACATAGAGATGTATATGATACAAGGCATTCCACTGCTCACAATTCAGTCAAATTAGGCTCTGACCCGTTGGGAACAAATCACTCATGACAGTACTCGGTAGAGTTAATTATTTCAGTACTCTAATCTTCAACATTATCAGAGATGCACAGTACTCACGAACAATTATTTCCAAGATATGACATACGAACAAAACAAGTTGACTGAAAGAGAACAGTAGAGCAATTTATGTCTGAGATTATTATCATACATGGGGTAGAGCAGCCAATTATAGGATTACACTTACTAGAAAGGGAGCATCTTTATTTGTTTACTACCGTCAAGTGCTAAAATTTGGCAGACAAAAATGATGAAACGCACATTCTACCAAACCGCAGCGAAGTTATACCTGCAAACTGGTTCGGCAATGGCAATGAGGAAATCATAGGCCTGTTTGTATAATGAGGAGAAAGTTTCAAGGAAAATTCGACCATCGGCACAAGCCCATAAAGGCCGATTCATGTGATCGGGTTTGAGTTCCAATTTCGAGAAATCCCTCTTTTTTCCTTCACCTAGAAAATCAAGCAACTCAATACACACTATCTCAAATTAACACATATTGAATTTAAAGCTGCGGTTGAAACGAAGTATCCATACCATCACGAGGATCATCCTCCAAATCTTCTCCAAAGTGAGAACTATAGTCTTCCGAAGCCGAAGCCCTATGTTCATCCTTTAAACCAAGAAATTAAAACCATAATTATTCGTGATTATAAAGGTGTAGGAGAATCGCAAAAAACATATGCATCAACGAATTCTAAGAACCTTTGAGAACTTGATCCTTTTGCTGGGCCGATTTTTGTCACCTGAAAATCGAAGGAAGTTTTACATCAAATGATGCGTATCTAGGTTCAAATTATCCATCAAAAACAATGTTACTGCTTGTGTGTGCTAGGAATTTTCGACTGCTATTATATGCTTAGATTTGCATTAGACGATCTTATTACGGGTGGCGATTGAGTTACCGTTTCCCATTTTGGTGTCCTCAACTTTCTTCCAAGAGAATAACTTGCCAGAAATAATGTGTTGGGTGGTTATTTATATAGATGTCGGAGGCGAGGCGGCGAGGATGATGTATTATTACTATTAACTAATAATTTTATTTTTCTTTTGCAATGATGAACCTGCAATAAATTTGTGTTTTAACTCTCATATCTAAAATTCACAAAACCAATGTTCTAGAAGTGAGAAGTCTGATAACAACAACCACAACATGATCTCAATTCAGTTGAGATAAATATTGGGGGTGAGTATTCGAGCATTCGGTCAGTTTCGGATGAAAAAATAATCGAATTTTTAAAAAAAAATAATCGAATCGAATCGAATTTTATTCGGTAACCGAACCGAACGATTAAACCGAATTTTTAACAAAAAAATATATATTTTTCAAATGAATAAATAAATATATTATATATTGTATATCAATATATAAAATATATTTTTATATGTTATATATACAAAATATTTTGCCAAAAAAATAATTGATAGTATTACATAATAAATAAATAATACTATGTTTTATAAATATTTATATATTGATATTATATATTGATATAATGGGAGAGAGAGAGAAATGAATAAGATTAAGGATACTGATATATTAAAATTACAATTTTAAATAAATAATATTATATATATATATATAATTCGGTTTTCGGTTATTCGGTTAAAAAAATTCCGAACCGACTGAAAACCGAATTATCGAATTTTAATTTGGTTTTAACCGAACCAAATTTGATTTTTGAGTTTGATTCGGTTTGATTATTCGATTTTCGGGTATTTTGTTCACCCCTAGAAACGAACCTTGTGCTGCTATCCGTAATCCATTAAGCAATGCATGTAGCTAGCATCAAATATTAAAATTCAAAATTAAATGAGGATTTTTTAATCCCATTTTTTTGGATTGTTTTTCTTATTATTAATTTCATCATTAGATATTTGAAGACTAAGTGAATAAATTTGGAGTTGGTGTGACGAAATTAGTGGTTCGAATTACAATTTACCAAAACCCAATGATAAAATTGGCAACATAAGAAATAATCCAAACGATGAATTTCAAAAACTTTCTCAATTTTGAATTATGATCGGATAAATATCTACCTCTTAATTCTCATCTCATGAAAAAATTAAGAGTGACAAATTTATTGCGTATAAAATGTCGAGACATCGAAATAAATTTAAATTGGAAAATCTCTAAGAAAAGAAAAAGTAGATTATGATATTCAAACTGTTTTATTTCTAAAATCTGACGTAATGCTTAATTAATTAAAATTAGTATTATCGCATTATTACTTCTTTGAAATTACATGGAAATGAAAAATAAAATTAGAAGCAACTGTGCCGCAGCCCGGTTCATTACCAGTGGGTCCAACGCACCATTCTGAATTCTTCAATTCTCATTGCTCCTTTGGCTTTTCATCGCCATCTCCTCTCTCTCCTCCACTTCTGCTAAATCTCTCTTCACCGACGGAAGCAGAAGTTGGCTAACTCGTCGAGATGAGCGGTCACGACTCAAGTATTTCTCCACTACCAAAAGGGTGAAATTCCCGAACTCAAAGAAGAACTAAATTCCCAGTACAAGGTTATCATCCTTCAATTTTCATCTCTATTCAGCTGCAGCTTCAGGATAATTGATTACTGCCTGCCTCCGGTTTCCTGTAATTCAAATTTTAGCACCCTGTGCGTTGATCTGCGGCATCTACCCGGCGATGGATCCGTCATTTGATAGTATGAAGATATCACCGTAGATTTAGTGTCGGAAGCGTTAGATCTAGTGGCATTTCCGTTTGATTTGTGATTCATACCGTTGTATATTTTGGTTGTGGTGTCTGATCTGTGTGGTTAAATGGCGTGATTTGTCTTGGTGAATTATGTCTTGCACTTTATTGATTCTTGTTGCTGTTGAACTGAATAAATTATGATTTTGTTTGATAATATAAAGTACAATATTGTGTATTCAGTGCTAATAAGCTTGGTATGAGTTTTTGGCTCTGTTGACACCGAAGGTTGACATCACTTCTGTTTTTTTTGAACTGCTTGGGATGCAGGATAAGAGAAAAGATGCAGTTAAGAAGGTGATTGCCGCAATGACAGTGGGAAAGGATGTTTCCTCACTCTTTACAGATGTTGTGAATTGTATGCAAACAGAAAATTTGGAGCTTAAAAAGCTTGTGTACTTGTATCTCATCAACTACGCAAAGAGCCAGCCTGATCTTGCTATTCTCGCTGTAAATACATTTGTGAAGGTAAAATTCAATTTTGAGCGGTAAGGTCTGTATTTTTTTGTCTCTTTCCCCAGAACTGCAGCAGCTCTAGTAGTTACTTTTGGCTCCCATCACTTTCGGTTTTGATGCTAACATCTTTTCAACAATTCCCAATTCTGGAGCTGATATAAAATGCTTAGAGGATTCAGTATCTTGTAGGCCAAAACCCAAATAACTGTAATCCTTTTATTGAGATTCAAAGTGGTCTCTTTTGTTTTGATATGGGACGTTATCTGATGATTAGAAAGTGAAGTTTGTATACTTGGAGACTTGCCTGAAAATTAGATATTCGAAATTTTGATGACTTCCGTGAGGGCAACTTTGGGAGTGGAAGTTGCTTTAAGCACTCCAGAAAAGAAACGAGCTTCGAGCCCAAGCAGATAGAGTGGTGAGTGAACATAATAGAAGAGATATGCAATCACTGTTAAATGAAACTAGAAGAATCAAGAAGGGCATTTTATGAACTTACTAATGTTGTGTTTTCTTACTTCCCAAGAAATTGGAGGGGAGGGTTAGAATCTGGGCAGTTATATTTGCCCTTTGCCAAACAGACTTGTTTATCAGACATCAATTCATTTATATGAATATTCTGAATCTGTGAGTAGGATTATATAATATATGTCAATTAAAATGAATAGATATATTGCTTTTTCAACCCAGTCATAGGAGCTTGTTTTATAATGTAAATAGTGAGATCTTTTTCTTGTGACATCTGTTATAACCTACAATATCATTAGAGTATGATATTGTGCATCATTTACAGATCCTGCCTTCCAATCCATCTTAGTTGATAATGTCTTGATATAATTTTTGGTGGCTTTTTGAACCAAGAGCATTATGTTAGTCAGGCTTTTACTTATTCTAAGCAAAATTAGCAAATGATTGATGATTTAGACTACTAGAATTTGATTCGTGCCCTCTGAAAGGGTACTTGGTTTTATGTCATGGACATGGTACAGAAAATTGACTTGATTTTAACTTTTAGTTGGCTGCAATAAGGTACGTTGAAGTTTTAGTTTTCATTATCTATATAGGTTTCTTTATGCCAATGTTCTAAAGATTACCAGACACCAATTGGGCAGTCTACTGGAGCCTAGTGTCAGATGGGACTGTAATATCCCATGTTTCTTGAACTACTACTATTATTATTATTCATTTATTTGTATTTTAAGCTACTTTCACATTCTAAACCACATTTTCTTGAAATGTTAATTCGTGGGAAAACTTTTAAGGGTCGATAATCTTGTTCAAATTGAAAGAACAAAAGGTCATAATTTGATCATATTTTTATGAAACAAAAATAAAAAAATGGCCATCTGGGCATTGCTAAAGGTCAGCTCGGGCCTTGATGGGATGGTGCCTAGCAAGGTCAATTATGCCAAAGGTATACCAATGCTTATGGCCTTTGAGGATAAAATCTGACTCATAATTAGCTTTTGGTGTGCAGATAATTCTTTTGATTGGATTCTGATTTTGTTTCTCCTGGTATTTGTTTTAAATTTTTAGTATCCCTAGGCTTTCATGGAGTTAGTCACAGAACACACCGTAGGACTTGCATTTCAAAATGCACACTATCAATATTATAACTCAGAGGACAACCAGCTTGTATGCTGTTCTGATGTACACTCACTTTTACTATCCGTCTCAATCATATATTAAATATAAGGATTTCTCGAATTGCAACTATTAAAGCATCAACTGAAAATATAGGTACTATAGTGTTTCTGTTGCATACTTTTGCTTAGCCATCAGAATCATCTAAAGTTGACCCATCAATACTATGAGTTATATTTCAAGTTATACACACAAGATAGGGAATCTATGATTTTTCCAAGAAGGCATGGCTGAATAATATAAAAAGAATGATAATTGGAGCTATTTTTTATTTTATCCAAAACAAGTTGTACTTACAAAAAAATCGGAAGTACGTCAAGAGACAAGATGTCTGACAGATTTTTCAGCATAATTGTATCATATGTGTAGTTGTGTGTTAACCAGCCTTTCTTCAAACTATACCATAAATGTCATTATCAATTACCAAAAGCAGCACCTTAATTTGAAGTGATTGAGAGGTGGCTGTAGTAAAGGCTAAAATTTCAAGTGAATATGTCAACCCAGGATTCTCAGGACCCAAATCCTTTGATCCGTGCTTTAGCTGTGAGGACAATGGGATGCATTCGTGTTGACAAAATCACAGAGTATCTTTGTGATCCTTTGCAGCGGTGCCTCAAGGTAAGATTACTTTCCTATAATATGCTTTATCTCATAACTGAAAGCACTCATATTTTAAGTCGTTTTACAATGAAATTTTCTTCTGTTTTTGCTACATATAGGATGATGATCCATATGTGAGGAAGACAGCAGCTATATGTGTTGCTAAACTTTATGACATTAATGCTGAGTTAGTGGAGGATAGAGGTTTCCTGGATGCTCTCAAGGATTTAATATCAGATAACAACCCAATGGTTGTCGCAAATGCTGTTGCTTCACTTGCGGAGATTCAAGAGCACAGTAGCAAACCTATCTTTGAGATAACCAGCCACACCCTTTCAAAGCTTCTCACTGCTCTAAATGAGTGCACAGAGTATGAAGCTAAATATGTCTTGTTGCATTTACTTGAAGGATAAACACGTCCGATCAGAGCATAAATTGGCCAGTACTTGTTCATGCTTACAAATATGTTAACCTGACTTAATAAGACCTAATATGAAGATTTTAATTGAGTCAAATTTGATGTGTGAATATATTGCATCTGTGATTTCCTGAACCGCCCTTATTAATAAGAAGGTGATAAATGCACCATACTCTTGCATTTTAGATCTGAGACTGAATCTAACCATCTACTGGTCATTGAGATGTGTGATAGATTGTAGATTGGATTAATCATTATTGTGTGGAATGGAACCTGGTGAGGCAATTGGCTACAAAATTGCTGAAGGCATTTGATGCAACTTTTTTTTTTGTCATGCTATTTTTAAAATGATTACATTTTTTTATAATTATTTGTTTTGCATCTGGTTTCTGTCATAAGATTCCCTCTTCCAGGTTTGCTTAAATTTGCATTTCCATGGTACCAACTTTAGGTGGGGTCAAGTTTTCATTTTGGATGCTCTTTCCAAGTATAAAGCAGTGGATGCACGTGAAGCTGAAAATATTGTGGAGCGAGTTACACCTCGATTACAGCATGCAAATTGTGCTGTTGTTCTTTCAGCTGTCAAGGTTATATTTCTTCTGCCTTTATACTTTCTTTTACTGGGTATAGTGACCAACGAGTCTCTGCGCCTTTTGTGCAAATGGAAGCTTGTCCTTTTCATTGCACCATCGAACTTCTGCAAAAACGTCTTTTACATGTGTTTCGCTTCCCTCCGTTCTTTAGTGGAGCGAGTTACACCTCGATTACCACATGCAATTTATGCTTTTGTTTTTCAACTGTCATGTCTGCCTTCATATTTCTTTTACCAATTATAATGACCAGCGAGTCTTTCCACCTTATTCTGCAATATAAGGGTCATTAAGATGTGTTTCTATTCCCGTCCCATTCGTTTTCTTGTTTACTGTTGCTATTCCCAATATTTAAAACTTTAGCTTTTATTTCTTCTTTGTATGTTATAATTGACCCTTTTCGATGTATAATAATTGCAGATGATTCTTTTGCAAATGGAACTGATTACCAGCACAGATGTAGTCAGAAACCTTTGCAAGAAAATGGCCCCACCTCTTGTGACATTGCTATCTGCTGAACCAGAGATTCAGTATGTTGCATTGCGAAACATAAACCTTATCGTGCAAAAGCGTCCCACTATTCTTGCCCATGAAATCAAGGTACTTGAGATGATGTTCCTCACTTGTGCAAAATTTTACTCCTTTTAAATTGAAATTTGTCATGGAAGTAAACCCATAATTACTGCTTTCTTTGCCATAAGGTGTTCTTTTGCAAATACAATGATCCAATTTATGTGAAGATGGAAAAGTTGGAAATCATGATAAAGCTTGCTTCAGACAGGAATATTGACCAAGTAAGTTGATTTCTGGTTCTAGTACCCACACTATACTAACATTGCACTAACTGGAATAATTGAAAGTATATGAGAAATGGAGTCTTAACTTTTTCCCCCCTCCAGAGGAGGCACTGTTTAATCCGTTGTAATTGTCTTTTTATGCAAACTTTCAGGTCCTATTAGAGTTCAAAGAATATGCTACAGAAGTAGATGTAGATTTTGTCAGAAAAGCTGTCCGCGCTATTGGACGATGCGCCATCAAGTTAGAGAGAGCAGCTGAGCGGTGTATCAGTGTCTTACTTGAGTTGATCAAGATCAAAGTAAACTATGTTGTTCAAGAAGCTATAATTGTGATTAAAGATATATTTAGGAGATATCCAAACACGTATGTCACTGCACTTTTTCGTATCTTGTAATCTATATGCTTTTTCATGGAGTACAAGCTTAAAAATTTTTGTTTCCTTCAGCTATGAGTCCATTATTGCTACACTTTGTGAGAGCTTAGACACCTTGGATGAGCCAGAGGCAAAGGTACTTAACCGGACATGGGCCTTTGGCATCGCTTCTGAATGTTTTCTTCAAAGTGTAATCAAGTTGAGCGTCAATGTCTCATATGTCTATGTGTGCAGGCATCAATGATCTGGATCATTGGTGAATATGCTGAGAGAATTGATAATGCTGATGAGCTTTTGGAAAGCTTTTTGGAGACTTTCCCGGAGGAACCTCCACAAGTCCAATTGCAATTGCTAACAGCAACAGTTAAACTTTTCCTTAAGAAGCCCACTGAAGGCCCACAGCAGATGATACAGGTGTGTTTTGTAGATTCCTGTATCTTATGCATACCCTCAAGAGGTGGTTATAGTTTCTGCTTAATCCACCAGATTTGTGATAATCTGGACCCCGTGTCACCATTTGAGCATACATATTGATAGTGCTTCTCTCTTTTCCATTGTTCAGTTGTATGATAGATACTGCAAAGATTTTTTTTGAAATGTGAAATAAAATGTTTGGCCCTAGAGCAAGGTAGAATCAGGGTCATTGGGTCAAAAGAGCGGCAAATTTATTTGCTGAAGTTTTTTTCTTAAGAAGCTTGTTTGGAAAAAAAACTAATGCTATATTCTCATTAATAGGTTGTTCTGAATAATGCAACTGTTGAGACTGATAACCCAGATCTTAGAGATCGTGCATACATATATTGGCGACTCCTCTCAACTGATCCAGAGGTAAGCAAGTGGTTCTTCTTTAGTCCTGAAGTCAGCTTCTCCTTTATTGCCCATGATTCAATTCTCTCGTATCTATGGTGAAAAATGAAGTTTTTGTTTTTGAAATGTTGCATCTTAGATTTTACTTTTTAGTATGTATACAAGCTAGGGATCTGGAGAAAAAGAATGTACTATTAGAAATTTGGTGAACATGTGAACCTTTGATATTAGTGGATGAGTTTGAGTTGGGAGGATAGAGCATGGTATTTTAAACATAGGATAGTTTCTGGTCCTCATTTATCTGGAAATTATTCTTTTTCTTGTTGTGCATTTGAAGTTTCTGTGTCCAGTTCCAGCATTTCCTGTTTTGATGTGTTGTAACCTACTATTCTTTAGTTGGGTGGACACTGGAGTGCCTGCTTAAGATGATTATTTGGTTCGAATGCTATGTTGATTACTTGGCTTGTCTATTGACATAGAAATGGCTTCAGCTAATGTATGTTTGTAGTGCAGCTCTCTAGTCTGTATTGTCTGTATCTTTTATTAGATATGCATCTAATTCTAGGCAGTAAAAGCAGTGAGGAAGATTCTCTGCTTGCAAAGTAAAGTTTTCCTTTGACTTTTCAGGCAGCAAAGGATGTTGTCTTAGCTGAAAAGCCTGTGATCAGTGATGACTCTAATCAACTTGACCCTTCTCTCCTGGATGAGCTTCTTGCCAATATTGCCACATTGTCCTCTGTCTACCACAAGCCACCTGATGCATTCGTGACTCGTGTGAAAACCATTCAGAAAACAGAGGAAGAGGAGTACCCTGATGGTGAAGGAGGTCATTCCGAGTCTCCTGCTCATGTAGCTGCTACAGGTGCATCGCCACCACAAACCACAAGTAATGTGCAATCCTCTGCTGGAAGAGCACAGGTTGCTGCTCCTGCACCTGTGCCTGATTTGCTTGACCTTATGGGCATGGATAATAGCAGTGCCATTGTAGCAGCTGATCCCACGACCCCAGCTGGGTATGTTTATTATATTTCAGTCCGTTTGTTATGATTAGATTTCAGGATTGGGGAGTTTTTTTATGGAATTGTATCTTTCATTGTAGACCCCCTTTGCCCGTTGTATTACCAGCTGCTACTAGTCAAGGCCTACAAATAAATGCTCAGCTGATAAGAAGAGATGGCCAGATATTCTACAGCATGTTACTCGAGAACAATACTCAGGTTCCACTTGATGGGTTTATGATTCAGTTCAACAAGAACACGTTTGGTCTTGCAGCAGGTGGACCTCTGGAGGTAATTGTAATGATGTTTTAGATTCCTTACTCATATGTTAGATCTCATCTATGCTGCCCATTAGCTAATATATCGTTTCAATCAGGTTCCACAAATACAACCTGGGACGTCTGCAAGTACTCTTTTGCCTATGGTTTTGTTCCAGAATATATCTCCTGGCCCGCCAAGTTCACTTCTGCAGGTTGCTGTGAAAAATAATCAGCAACCTGTATGGTATTTCAATGACAAAATTCCATTGTCTGTATTATTTGCTGAAGATGGAAGAATGGAGCGATCCTCGTTTCTTGAGGTAAGGGTTTTCTGAATCTGTCTGTAGTATTTAATGTCAGGATTAGCATTTGCTAAGAATGTTTCGTCGTGTGAACTTTACATTTGTTGAGATGGGTGTTTTATCTGTTGATATTCTGTTTGTTGAGCTGCTTGCAATAACTTATTGTGGGAAGTAATGCTTTTCCTCCTACAATTATGCAGACATGGAAATCCTTACCTGATTCAAATGAGATCTCCAAGGACTTCCGACAGTTGTGATGACTAGCATTGAAGCAACATTAGATCGGCTGGCTGCATCCAACATGTTCTTCATTGCCAAGCGCAAGCACTCAAATCAGGACGTGTTGTATCTCTCAGCCAAGATTCCTCGAGGAATCCCATTCCTGATTGAACTTACAGCAGCCGTTGGTGTCCCTGGCCTCAAATGTGCAATAAAAACTACAGGCCCCGAAATGGCTCCTCTTTTCTTCGAAGCAATTGAGAGCCTCCTCAAAAGTTAGCAGGTTTATTGTATCGTCCGTTTCTCTTGATTCCTGGGGGGTCTGTTGCATTTTTCTTTTTGGGTATAGGTTTTGTTTATTTTCATAATCTGTCATCTCTGAGATTGAAATACTTGTCATTGGTTATTTACTGTAATCTTCCTATCAAGGACCAATAACTCAATGGAGATGTATTTGATTATTGCATTTTAGATTTATGTATGCTTAGATTGCAGGCTTTCAGATTTAATTTGCGTTGCACTGTTCTGTATGATTATACTATTTTTCTTCAAATATTGAGTTTGAATCGGAATGTTAAAACGACTATATTTTAAAGGAAGACATCGTTCACTGTTGTTTTCCTTTTATCTATTTTTAAACTTACACTTTTTGTCTCGTTGAATTGATCCTCGTTCTTTTGTTTGCATAATTGCATGCAAATAAATATTATATGGTTTAGTGGTAGGTTTAAATGGAAACCATTGGCTATATGGCCTAAATTGAATGCAAATAAAAATATGATAGTTAAATGAAAATATATATACTATTATGCAGGAAATTGAAGTGCGTAATCTTATGGTTTATAGATAAATGTATGAAATTTAGTTTTTAGGAAAAATAAGGGAGAAGAGGTGGGACACTCAAAAGTGCAAAATATATATCGATTCTTAATTAATATCCTTAAGCAATTTTGAGTCAAGACCAACAAAGGTAACAAACCCTACAACCCCCCTCCCCCCTCGCCCACCTCTTCTTCATAGAGTAAAAAATAGAACAATATCCACCAGTTGCATTGTACAAGAGCACAACTATTAGTGTTTCTCTGTCATTATACCAGGAGATGAAGTACGATAATGAGTTTATAGTTTAGTTCCATTGTTTTGGGAAGAGCAAAAAATACATAATTTCTGTAAGTTTAGTACGTTGCATAAACATTATCAAGAAGCAGAAAGTTATTACAATGCTGCGTTTGAGCCTATTGAGAAATAAAGATGACAATTCAACCTTTTTGTTGTGTTGGTCCACGAGGTCCCACCTAATTTTCCATATTATTATTACCCGTGATTGCAAATATATATAGTTGTTCGTGCCTCTACCTCATTTGTTGAGCAAGCATTTAACCAAGGTAGTAATATTTTGAGTCATTAAGAATAAATTAAATATTTAATAAGAATTAATTGACAAACTAAAGTTTATAAACAAGTCTCTTTTTATACAAGTATAGATAAGGTCCATAACAGAAGTAAAGCAGACAGAGTAACACTATCAAACAACCGCTGTCAAGTGTGAACATAGATACTGTTCCAAAATAACACAAGCAAAAGTGCAAAACATGCAGAAAACACTCCCACAATATGGAAAATGTCACAAAACAAGGATCAAAGCCATTTGTGACCAGTGAGTTTATATGGTACCATTTCGAAAGAATTTCAAGACATCCTGATCCAGCGAAAAAACAACGGGTGTTGCAAGGACTCAAAAAACTATTTAGGTATGAGATTGCAGTCCAAAATCTATCTTCTGTACAAATGAATCCATGCAATCAGTTCTTTACATCTAACTACACCACAAAACCTTCACCACGGCAAGTCGGCAATCCTGGATGATTGTTTGTGAAAGAGGGGGATCAATTTTCACTGTAGGGGACAAACAAAATAGGCGTAGGATACGAACCTGCTAAAGACGAACACCCATGGGTAGCTGATGCAGCAGGATTACTAAGCCATTGCAGCAATAACAATGTCAAAGGCAATGGGAAAGCAAAACGCTTCTTCTCTTTCAACCAAAAAGTCAAGTATCCTATATATTCTTCACCTCCTTGCAGTATATGCGCAAGAATATTCAGAAATCATAACGGCTACTTTGCCTGAAATCTTCCACCTTTAAAATCTTGAGCTTCCCCCCATTCCTTCCCCTTTGCCCTTCTCCTCGAGTCCTCAATCCTCTCATGGTTCAAAGTAAGTGAATCAAATTTACAGATGTCTTAAGAGACAACATGAGCAAACTACAAGCTAAGGATGTGGCACCCACAGAAAACAGAACAAACTAAGCAGATTCATTTATCATCTATTATCATTCATTAACAGTAGGTAAGACACAATTCAGTATTTACAGTAACTAAACTTCAGCGGTGGGACTGATAACCATTTCCTGCACCCAGAAAAGCAAATATTCAGTACTTTCAAAGTAGCAAAAGATATTCTATTAGAAACAGCAACAGAATTTTGACAGATACAATATGCACAAGAATTCCGACCTGATCACACACAGGACAGATATCACTTCTTTCCATCCATTCAAGTATACAGGCGAGATGAAAATGATGATCACATTTTGTGAGAATCTTTGGGTTATCTTCAACATATTCTGCAGCAAGTATAAAGAAGTCCTGACTTTGATTGACAAGGAAGGATTATCATATAATTAAATGCAAGCATGTAGTTAGTCAGCACCTTCAAGACAAATGGGGCAATCATCCTCATCTAGTATAGGTGGATCAAGAAGTTTGCTGGACTTTTTAAGCTCATCTGAACTTTCATCTTCCATTAATTTTGATGCTTCCAGGTCAATATCCTTCTCTTCGTTTTCATCAGGTTGTTTCTTCACCTTACTTTCCAATGTGCTGCTATTATTGATGTCTTCAACACGCACTACATTAGTTATTCCCAAAGCCACCTCATTCTCATGTCCAGATCCTTCTTGATTCCTTGAGGGTGTAGATGGGCGGCCTATATATGTTTCATAAGGTATAGGCGCAGGAGGTGGTCGGTAAGTGTCTGGAACTGATGTGTCTAGATTTGTATCAACCAATAGCCCAGTAGAGAAGGTAGAGATTTCATCATGAGATGACAATGGTTCATGCTCTTCAGACACTGGATGCTTCATGCAATGATATCAGTACAAGAGAACCGAATAATGTTAGCATCCTCAGAAGTGATAATTATATCAACAAAGAACAAAGAACAGATAAGAGTGTTATCAGCAATATTACTTTCTCGTAAGAGTGATAAATTGCGAAATTGGAGTATCACTGCATAGTAAAGAAGCCAAAATATATTTGAAACAATGTAAAAAAGAGTGAAGTGTTGATATCTGTTCCAGTGGTCATGCCAAGCCTAAAGAAGAATACCCTAAGAAAACTTAATCATACAAGTAGTATGCTTATAGTCTAATGTGTTTCTTTTAGTCTTTTGAGTTGAATAAAGAGTTTATTTGGTGTACATTAGAAGCTTTGAATCAGATAAATAGTTCCATTTCAGTCTGTTCAAATTTGCAGTATGAAAGCAAATTATATAGAATCCAACTTATTGAAATAAAAAATTAAAGAAAGTGCAAGATGTAAGTACAACTACATTCATGAAGTCACAATGATAGAAATATAAGCGGGCTCATCACAAATCAACAGGCAACATGTACAGGTTGTGTTAGCAAGAGTCATGTAAAGTTTCAATAAATGCTACATATGGTTAATTGTCGTTAAATACGAACTTTAACATAATTCTGGTTTGTAGCATGAACTTTAAAATTTGAATGACAATACATAAACTTTCGATTTTCTGATTTTTCCATGACCCGACGTCGTTTTGAATTATCACATAAAAAAAATTCCACATCTCATCGCCTCATCTCTCCCTCTTCCATCTCCTCCTCTCTCATCCCACCCCACCAACATCCTCCTTCCTTCTTTCGGTGAGCACCACCACCGCCACAAGCGGGCGGCACCTCCTCAACCACCCCACAAACACTCCGCCTGAAACTCGGCAAACTGGCTCAGCCCCACCTGCCGCAGCCCCGCCACCACCAGCGCCTCCACGCTGTCCCCGCCGCCTCCACCCCTTCACGATCTTGGTACAGCATGAACGTCTCTATCTTCCGCATCCAGTCCCCAACTCAACATTCAACACAAACCACACTACTCTCAAACAGAACACACTACGCACAAAATTATCCACGCATACAAACAAGCCCAGAGGAAGAGACTAGAGAACCCTTTACTATCCTGTCTCCTCTTAAAAGACAATAATTAGCAGAATATCTTGTAAACAGCCATTTCTCATTATATTGTTCATCTCTTTCATCTTCTCATAATAATTTTTCAACTACAATCAAACACCACTAGAAATTGAAATGTCTTCTTATCCCCATGAAGAAGCTGACATACCAGCAACCAGAAACTATGGAGAATTTTGACATCCAGCTGTCTTTGTGCGCAACAACAGTGTTTTTTACCTTATTTGGGTCGATAATGGCGTTTTGTATTTCATCAGAGGCCTAAAATGAAAAAGAGGATGTTGGGTCAATAACGAACATTGTGTGAAGCTTCGACAAAGCTCCTCAACTCCCGTTTCAATTTATGCTCTCCACCGAAGCGCCGCTGGTTTGGGTCGGTGGTGGTGGTCACCGAGAGGAGGAAGGAGGATGTTGGTGGGGTGGGATGAGAGTGGGAGAAGATGGAAGTGGGGAGAGGAGGAGGTGATGAGATTTGAAATTATTTTACTTTTATTTTTATGTGATAATCCAAAACAACATCGTTTTGAGCAAAATGACGTCGTTTGATTGCCACATCATTTCTGATTTTGCCATGTTGAATTCAATTTGGGGGTCATGGGAAAAATCAAAATTTTATGTATTGTCATTCAAATTTTAAAGTTCATGTTACAAACCTGAATTGTGCTAAAGTTCGTATATTTAGCGGCAATTAACTCTACTACATATTGCAGGTTTTATATAGCATTAGCTAGAACTGTTCATTTGTCAAATCTTTTAGTTCTGCTAGAAAAATGACAATCCTACACTGCCATAAACTGAACGCTCCCATTAGATAGTATGCTTAGAATCTCTAGACTGGAAGTAAGGTAACAGAAAAAAGCCAGGATAAGAGTTAAAGTAGCAGCGAAGCCCACAAGTAGAACGAGATAGCACTTACATGAAAGAATGGGTGACCTATTAAGCTCAGTTACCTCAGATGCACAGCAACAGCAACAACCTCCCATCTCTGTAAAATTATCTTATTCATCCACCTGAAGACACTGGCACTCTGATCATTGCTTTAACCTCTGCACAAAACAAAATGCATAGGTTAGTGAGAATAAGTACCATATTCACAGACCTAATTGTAGAACGGCAATAACAATATACAGTACGAAAAATCACAGGAAGCGCTCATGTCAATTGGCCTACACAACTTGGAGATATAATAATTCATAAAATTCAAAAGTCTCAAGATGGAAACAAGCATAGTGGAATCAATAACTCCACTAAAGAAAAATAAGCATAGAGTGGTTGCACCTCCTCCAAATTAGGAGAGAGGCTGCATTTAACTAAGTCAGCAGCTGTACTTGTGTCTCATACATATTGTTTTAGATTTTATTCCACTTTCATTCATCCTTTGTTTAAGGAGGTCCTATGAATTCAAGGAAATGTCGACCCAGTAAAATTCAAAGTTCACATAGGATTTAGATTGTCAATTGCTGGCGAAAAAATTCATTCTCCCTTTCGGTCACTGATTAATGAGCTTGATTTCACAGACAATCCACCTCATACCATCTCTTGAGCAAAGAAAACGAACATATCTATACACCTTTTCGACCAGAACAACCAAGACAGTAAATCCTTAGAAAGTTTTGTGATCACAATCATCAGATACACAAAATTAATAAAATAGATTGAGTAAACGAATATATTGTCAAACTAGCTCAATTACACCAATAAAGCAAGAAATTACAGCTGCCGCTAGGTAAAAAGGTTGTCAGGTTATACTTTCTATTGTTCACCAGCGTCAATCACTAATGCCCCTGCCAAACATACCCGAATACTCCTCATAGGATCAAATCAAACGAATAAACATAAAATATCACAAAGAAAAACTAAATCGCCCCAGACAGAACTAAAACAAAATAAATTTCACCATCAGAATCATCTACAGATTGCGAGCTTCAACAGGAATTCGTTGCTAGCATAAGCTGTAATAATTGAGCATACGCAATCAATATAGGGAAAAACTAATCAAACAATTGAATCGGTGTTGAACAGATAGGTAAACTGACGCAGCACAAGTGAGCACACATACGCATAGAGACACATAGAAGTACACAGCCAAGCCCCTGCTTACACGAGTTACCGACCACGGACGGGGGTAGGGGTGGGGGGTACCTGGTAATGCTGGAGTTGAATTTGAATCAGCAGAGATGGTGACTGCACATATATTTGTGCTTGACTTCACTGCTCCAAAGAGAAGCCTCACGAATTTTGGAAAATTCAAGAAATTATGTATTTGCGCGTCTTATTTTATATGGATAAATGGAATTATATATATATATATATATATATATATATATATATATATAGGGGTTGGATCAGGTGAGCTAAATCTTTTTGAGAAGCTTGAGGCAATACATAAGGCGTTGAATATAATGCATGAAAATAGTATAAAGTTGTGCATAACGAAAACTTTCTAAAATTGTTGCAGACAAAATAATTTTAGAAAGTTTTAGATTATCTTAATTTTATCTTAGTTTATCTTGTGTCTTCAACGTCTTATCGTGGTTGCAGAGTTCGCAAAAATGATGATTCATTGATCCACTCCTATATATATATATATATATATATATATATATATATATATATATATATAGTGAGGTTGAAATAAGAACCGTCTTAACACGAACCAAGAATCACGAAAATTCTTTCTGAATAAAATGAATATCTTATGAAAGTTAATGAATACTGTTGCGAAAGTTAATGAATCCAAAATTTGAATTTTCACTGGGGTTGAATCCCATTAAGCGAAAATTCTATTTTTTATTCATTAACTTTCATGACGTATTCATTAACTTTCATCATATTCATTTCTCATATTCTCATGATAAAATGATTACCACGTTAACCTCCCTATATATATATATTGCATAGTTTCATGAATTGCACTTGGAAATATTTTACAGTACATATGAGTAGCGGTTGAGGATCGTCAAAAAAATAAACAAATTAAAGTTGGGTAACTTGTTTAGTTATGCTAGTTGACTTGGATGAGACTAGAGAGATTATAATTTTTATACATTAATTTAAAGTTCTATTAAATAAATGGTAAAATATATTGATTTATATATTTATATCTGCGCGTAAAGATGGTTTACTGACAGTGAGTGTGTTAATATGTTTATTAATAATATTATATTTTTCATGTGTTGTCTATTTTAAGTTATTAATAATTCAGTGATAGTTTGTGTTGTATTTATAACCGCATAACGACATCTCTAACTAATTGGCGCATGGACTTATAATACCAATTGAAGAGGGATTAATTGATGCATCTTCAATATTCAATAAGACCACTAATCTTTAATTAACTGATAAATTGTATAGCGTTAACAGCCTAAATATTAATGTAAGCGTAATCCGATACATACAGACATGAATAATAATATTTATTTGGCTTATTTCAATTATATATATATATATATATATATATATATATATATATATTATGATGGGATGGCGTTGAAAGGGGGCAAGGGCACGTTTCCAAATTATTACTAGTATCTACCTATAAAATTCATTGAAGTGCTGCTAGCGCAGTTGGTTTATGCTTTGTTCTCATTTGTTTGCCCAGGATTCGAATCCCCTCTAGGCGTTATTTTTCTCCTTCTGTTTGCCCAACTTTGGGCGTTATTTTTCTCCTTGCCCAGGCTCTCTCTTGTCTCTCATTCTGTTTGTTTTCTTTTTTCTTCCTCCACTTTTTTTTCTTTTTCTTTTTTCTATAATTTCTTTTATGTTGATAAAATAAAAAATATATATAAATAATAAAGTTTTATATATAAATTAATAAAATCAATTCAATTTCTAAAAATATTATGATGAATTTATTATAATAGTTATAGGTAATATTTATTTAAATTTATTTTAATAAGTTATATATTTGAGTTAATTCTATATTTCATTGTATATTTGTAATGGGTACAAGAAAATCAAGATTTGAGTTTTGTAAGATAATACAATTTACAATATTAATATTTATAATTTTCTAATTATTTTAATTTTGTAGATATTATTCATTGGTTGTTTAGTTATTTATAAGTTAATCTTATTATTTTTATTTTGCAAGATATTAGAACCTAATGAAAAGAAATTTAATATAAATAATTACCTCTATTCAAATAATATTATGCTATTATTTAAATTATTATTATTATTTAAATAATTTTAAAATTATATTTTATTATTTTTTAAAATTAAAAATAATTGGGCCCCCAGTTAAATTTTCCTAGCTTCGTCACTGTATATATATATAATAATATGTGAGAACTTAATTTCTTATAGAAGTAAGAATCTTAGAATTTCAGCTTAAATAATATGAATTATTGTACCGAATTATATTTATTTAATTCTCAAGTACAGCCAAATGAATTATTGTACCGAATACAAGAGAAACCATATGTTACATGTCAACTTCTAAATGACTGTTTTTTCTTTGCCACGTATCGATTTCTACTAAAACCTTTTCTTACATTTGATTTACAATAACTGGTAAATGTATATTTAAGTTATCCTACTCATTTTTAACTAATTCACTCTGTTTTCAATTATGAATACTGGATATTTCTACTTTCATTTTTTTTCTTAATTGAGTATCGAATTTTTCTTTGTAAAAACTAGGTCCCTTTGGTTTATGCTGAATCAGGTCTTACATTTACCATAACACAGTGGCCTAAGTTTAACATAAATAAAAAGGTATAATTTGGACCACCAAGTTCTTACATGGATGATAGATCTATTATAAAATACACGAAATCACAGTAACTCAATTTTATCAAATAACAGTAATAGAGATCCAATTGGACCAATTTAAAAAACTTAAATTATAAAGATATAAATGTGCATTTATCCTATTAAAAATACTTATTTAATCCAAAACTATCTTCGAAATAAATGTTGTTGTTTGGTTCCAAGAAGACCAGATTAACAGATTTATGATAACTTTTTAAGTCATGCGATGCATGTCTACCAAATAACCGGTGGAAACATTCTACTCAATTAATAATTATATAAATCATTCACATCTACATCTGTTTATGTAACATTTTCTAATTCAGTTTAATTTACAATTGTTACATGCACGTCGTATGTCAAAAAATAAAGTTAAAATTTGATCATTTGAAAGATTAAGTAAATAGGTGTGGGCAAATATAAACGTTTGCAAACTCAACTTCAAATTTAAGATGAACTTACATGTATGTACAGTGCCGAAATTTCGATCAGGTGTTAGATTTGTAAATCTATTAAAAGGCCGGATATTAATACTAGTAACTAATTAAAGCTTTGGGCGGCAAGATCTGAATTAAACATCAATATTATTATTGAGTATTTATATAGTTTCTCCAAGATCGTTTGCTATTGAGAATTATTTTAGATAGACAAAAATAATATATTTCAATATACTGTTTATTAATATTAGAATTATGGGATACTTTAAGATCCTTAATAATTTCAATAATTTGAACTAATTTCCAATCAAAAGGAATATGATTGGAGAAATTATAACGATGAAAATAAAATATTTATATTATCAATCAAGAATAATAAACATCTAATTTGTATAGTTTTGAACTAGACCACGATAATAGTGACATGCTAATTGGACCAAAGGCTAAGATATTCGGCAACGAGCCTAGGTTTAACCTACCAGAGGGCCAGGGGCTCTTGCCCTAATCCAAGCCTCATAGGTTAGGCCTAGTTTTAATAGTATTGAGTAATACTCTGCACACCCGATTATATGATGTTATATGGATTTTCACTTCAAAATCAAATAATATTAGATGCTCATATTGGATAACATTCATCTAATATCTACATGAACATACATAATGTATTTAATATTTATTTTTTAATATAATATATGCTTGTTAATTTATCTCTATATGCTAGAGATATATGCAGTTTACATAAGAAAATAAAAGTAAAAATAAAAATAAGAGAGATTTCCCTACATTATGCAGTTACATATTTGGACTTCACCTACACACGATGATCAATTTTGGTATGACCTTGGACTTCTGTTTCTAAAATTATATGATTTTAAACAAATATTATAAAAAGATTCTGAATTTTCACAAAACCTGCGGAACTGGCCACTCGATATGAAATTTCAGTATCAGGATGATGTGTTGGCGTGCCAGAAAATTAAATGGCTTTTCATTATTATTTTTTAAATTATGTGGAATTTCACCACATCCAAAACAATATCGTTTTATAAAGGTAACACATATATGTGTGGATATATATGATAAGGTTTAAATAAAAACTTTATTTAAAGTAAGAACATGATAATCATTTTCAATCATTAGATTGCGAAAATTTACGATGATGCATCACTTGCTGGATGAGTGCATTATGCACCACGCGGGTTAATCTCATGAGGAGCAAAAATTCAAATATATTTTTTTAATGCAATAATTTTAATGAAGAATGTATTGTTCTCGCGTTTGTAGGATAACAAAGGTTTTATAATAACTCACGTATATATATATATATATATATATATATATATATATATATATATATATATGTGTGTGTGTGTGTGTGTGTGTGTGTGTGTGTGTGAGTGAGGGTTAACTTGAGAACTATTTTATCGTAAGAATGTGAGAACCAAAAATGATAAATTCATTGTGAGCGTCGATGAATCCATTGGAAAAATTATCGAATCCAAAAAAATGAAATTTTCGCTCTCATGGGATTCAAACCCAAGTAAAAAAAAATTGAATTTTGAATTCAATAACTTTTCGATTGATTCATCAATTTTCATAACGAAATCATTTGGTTCTTAGTTTTTAGGATAAAAATGGTTATCATTTGAACCTAACTCTCTCTCTCTCTCTCTCTATATATATATATATATATATATATATATATATGTGTGTGTGTGTGTGTGTGTGTGTGAGGGTTAACGTGAGAACTATTTTTATCGTGAGAATGTGAGAATCAAAAAATGACGAATTCAGTGTGAAAGTTGATGAATTCACTAAAAAGTTCTTGAATCCAAAAACAATCTCGTCTCTTATGGAATTTGAACACTAGATGAAAATTTTGAATTTTGGATTCATTAACTTTCTCAACGAATTCATTAACTTTCATAACGAATTAATTTTATTTGTAATGAATTTCGTGGTTCTTAGTTCTCGCGTTAAAATTGTTCTTATTTGAACCTCAATATATATATATATATATATATATATATATAAGAATAGACTCAAATAAAAACCTTATTTAAAGTGGGAATATGATAACCATTTTCAACCATTAGAACGCGAATATCTACGGTGAGTCGGTGATGCATTACTTTGCTGGATGAGTGCATTGTGCATCACCCAAGTTCGAATCCCATGAGGAGCGAAAATTCAAATATTTTTATTTAGTGCAATAATTTTCATAGAGAATGCATTATTCTTACGTTTGTAGGACAACAAAGGTTTTTATAATAACTCACCCCTATCTTAATTCCCCCATTGCCAATTATAATCCCATTTCTTCCTCCAATCCCTTACATGGGAATGAATGGATGAAGAAAAGGGGATTTTGAGTTGTTAAATCCTTATCTTCAAACAATATTATGTGTTTTTCTTTTAAATTTATTACACCTTTATAAAACAACACTGTTTGAAACTAAGCGGAAAAAAATATTCACCTCAGAAAATAACAGTAAAACGCCATGTTAGAGCATCTCCAAAGGTTTGCACTAATTTAGTGTTCACTCTACACTAAATTAGTGTAAAATATAGAGTTTTTTCATATTCATCTCCAATAATCAACTTTATATTTCACTCTATAATAGAATATTCTATTTTATGCTTTCTATTTTAATAAATTTCAAACTAATTATTATATATCATGCATATTTATATTTAATATATATATTTAATCAATTTCATAATTAAATATACAAAATGTATTAATTATCTTTTCATAATTAAATTTAATTATTAAATAAAGTGTTATATTTAAAGTTTGCACAACAATTAATTTATTTCAACAACAATAAAACTAGCATTACATAATACATGACAAAACATAAATTACATGATAATAGCAACTAATTTTCACGATTTGCAAATTCCTCCCACAAATGATCGATCAATGCATCATGAAGTGCATGATGAGCTGCTTTGTCTTTGATTTTTTTATACCGTGCAAGAAATTCTTGAAAATGGCTTGTATCATTTGGCATTACTTGACATCCGGAGGTGGCACTTCTCTTGAATCTTCAATTGGTGCGAGATATATCTCGTTCATCCTCAATAATCATATTATGCATAATAATGCATGCTTTCATTATATAATCCAAATGTTTCTTTTCGATGGCAGTGGATTTGCAACAATTACAAATCGACTTTGAAGAACTCAGAATGCACGCTCCACATCTTTCTGCACGATTCTTGTTTCATTGCAAAATATTTCTTTTTTTTTTTGTCGCGGTTCATGGATAGTTTGCACAAGTGTGGACCACTTGGTATATTCCATCGGCTAAATAGTAGCCCATATTATACTCTTTTCCTTGTATGACATAAAGTGCGGGTGGTGTGATACCTCTAGCAAGCTCACTAAAAAGATGGGATCTTTCCAACACATTAATATCATTATTGGATCCTGGCATACCAAAGTAGGCATGACATATCCATAGGTCATAATCGGCCACAATTTCAAGTATGATCGTTGGGGATCACTGCGACTGCATCTGAGCACCTTGACCAGGTTGGACAATTTTCCACTTCGGTGCATACAATCTAGACTACCTAACATTCCTAGAAATCCACGTTCTTTACCAATATAAAGTAGTCTAGCAATATCACTATTTGTAGGAGATCTTAGATATTGTTCGAAAATATTTCCACAATAGCACGACAAAATTTCTTAACGCATTTAATCGCGATGGACTCACCAATTTTGATGAACTCGTCGGTGGCGTCTGCGGCATCCGTATGCGATATTCGGAAGGCAATCTGTTACTTTTTGTAGTGTGGACAATCCAAATCTTCGGTCAATCTCTACCTTGCTCGAAGTAACCATTATGATTTTGGGCGATCGGCAATCTGAAGGAATAAACTTCGTGACATTCGAAACGTCTGAAACATCCCTTCGTTGAAAGTTGGACTTTCGAAAAGTAGTCGTTGAATAGGCGTTGAGTGCTGCTTCTCGATCACGATGGATCACCCTATGACCGAGGCGAGCCTCGTGGGTTGTTATAGCATTTTGATTTTCGATAAGTTTTGCTATAACAAAATTATTTTGGAAAATTTGTTGACCCATCAATTGATGTTCAACATCATATCCATTGAGTATTTGTTCAAGTTCATCATCGGATGAGCTTGAGGAAGATAATAGAGTACTCATATCTTATTTTGGAATTTGACGAGGAAAAAGATGAAAGATGTGTAAATTCTATGAGTAGTGCATACTTCTTATATAAAAAAATTAACTCAAATCAATCTTATCTAAAAATCTACAAAATCTAATCCCCATCGCTATTTTGATTCCCTTAAATCTACACCATGTATTTTCTTATATTTTCTCTACAAATCTTTCTGAATTGTCACATCGCTCAATTATCGGTCATGGTGCAGAGTGAAGCAGAAAAGACGAGGGTCACCAAATAGTACTAGACATAATTGTCGGCAAAGATAAGGGCCATTATTAATTTTACGAGCCCATATCTTTGCAAGTTTGACCATCAATGCAAAAGTTTTTATCTTATCAATGCGAAAGTTTTTATCTTATCCATAAATCTCATTGATTCAATCACTACCATTCGTTTGGATTTCCTTAAATCTATACCATCCATATTTTATTTTATATCAAAATCTTATGTCTATTTTACGTCTATATATATGGTCCATTGTTTTAGCTACATTCACACACAATCCTTTCGATCTTATTTATCTTCTTTTAGCATCTTTATTTATTTGTTCTATTTACATTTTATGGCTTCTTGCAGTGCGAAAAAATTGCCCAACTACACTACTGATGAAGATCAACATCTTTATCGCGTGTATCTTGATATTTCCCAAGATTGAAACGAGAATTATATCAAAAAGAGATAATTTTGGAATCGTATTTTGAGGTTTACAATTCGAAAAACCTTCACCAAATATGTGTGATCGAAATAAAGATCAATTGAAACTCGTATGCAAGTCATATTGAGTCATCTTTCAAAATTGAAAGCATGTGTGCAACAAGTGGAGTATCTCAACCAAAGTGGAGCTTGAAAAGATATTGTATAAAGAGTAGTTCTTTTAATAGTTAGTTCAATTATTTATATATATTACTATCATTAACATGTTTTATTCATCGTATGCGGTTGAAAATGCAAGAAGAATGATGGTGAAGATCTGAAATTTTCGAAAGGGTTCAAGTTCGAGCATGTGTGGGATATTATGAAAGATTTTCAAAGTTTGATTGTTCTTCACAAAATAACAGACGGCTAAGGTCTTCATTTGAATCGAAACAAATCCGAAACCCTATGTCACCCGAGACTTTGTCTTCCTTCAAGATGTCAACTTAAGTGATGGTAGTGGCGGTGGTTACGCATCGTGAGCGTCCGAGGTGTTAAAAAGCAAAAATAAGAGAAAAGTAGCGAAGATATACGGTATTCTAAAATCAATCAATGAGGAAATAAGAGGATAGGTGATTTAATGGATAACTCATCATCAAAAGATCAAATTATACTCTGCAACAACGAAGATTGAAGCAAAAGCAAGCTCTTGCATTTCGTAAGTGGGAAGCGAGATAATAAAATTTGATGATGAACACGACAATATCTCGATCCTATTAAGTGAGAATATTTCAAACAAGAACAAGCAAAATTATTATTAAAAGCGAGAAGATTGAAGTGCAAATGATGCCTTGATATGTTTGAGGCACTTTTCAAGATTTTGGAGGATCTGGAGGTGACATTGGGGATCTGAAGTGATCTTGGACCATATTAAATTTCTTGTATGCTAATTTAATTTTATTGCATGTGTGTTTGTGATTTTATGCTTACTTTTATTAAGTTGTAATTTTATTTTATTATTATGATGTAATTTTATTTTATTATATTTTAGAATTTTATATAATGTCTTTTATAAATTTTATGATTGCTAAATTATAATAATAACTATATAATAAACAAACATAATACAAATAATTAAATAAAAATAAATAAGTAAAGAATATGAAAAAGTGATTTAGAGTGGTGAATAGTGTCACTCTATATTTGGTGTGATACTATTCACATTCACTAATTTAGTGCAAGATATAGAGTATTGTTAGAGAAGGTTTTTACACTAAATTAATGTATAGAGTAGGAAATAGAGTACCTTTGGAGATGGCCTTAAACTCCAACGCCATCGGCTCATAGCGCAACATTCTGGTGTATGGAGATTCGGTAGAATGTCATGATTCTTTTTGCATCTTTTGTAGGTAAGACTAATTTTGAAACACGGATCAAAGGCGATACCATGAATCAATAATAATCCAATTTTAGAAATACGAACTTACAAGTCAACTACACAAAAATTGTTTATGCTTAAATAAAATGTACGTGTGTAAACTATTGATAATCATACAAATTATAAAATAGAGAAGGTCGGGTAATTCCAAGAAAGAAAAATTACAATTTAATACCCAAATTATTCACATATTCACAATTTATTCTAATCTAAAGAAAATAACAATTAAGTACTTGACCTATCAAAATTTTAACAATTACATCTTGAAGTTCAATTTCCGACAACAGATATCTTATGTGGCAGACCGAAAGTTAAACTAGATTTTAACAAAAGAAATTAAAATGAGGCATTAAAACGACTTCATTTTGGCATCAAGATAGTCTTCAAAGGATTGATGTCAGTTCATTTCCAATATCAAAACGATATTGTTTTGATGCCAAATCATCTTTATTTTATTTTGTTAAAATCTAACTCAGTTTAAAAGACATAATTGTTAAAAGTTTGATAGCTCGAACATTTAACTGTTGTTTTCTTTATACTGAGACATAACAATGAAAAATCCTTCTAAAAAATGGAGAAAAAAAATCGTTTCTCCAATCAATAATTTAGGTATTAAAAATGTAATTTTCCCTTCCAAAAAAGCACACGTGGAGTTGGGGCAAAATACAAGGCATTTTTATGCTTGAGTTTAAAATTTTAAAAATTAGAAGAAAGCAGCCCATCTGGAAGCCCTTAAGCCTAGCCCAACAAATCAAGGGTGTCTTTTCTTTATCGTCTTTCACTTCGAAACTCTCAAAAAAAAAATTCTTAATATAAAAATTTTAAAGGTCGACTTTTTATCTCATAGACATTAACCACATGAAACTCTCAAATTTGTTGTTTCTGTTCAGTAATTGAATCTCACAGCAATTCCACTTCGCCAACCATGACTGATGACGAGGTTAATCCACCGCTAGCGCACATCATCTCTCAAGACACATGCCGTCTGGCCGCCATGTCGCTAGGATTCAAATCGGCCGCCGATTCCATCATCGTCTTTGAGCGGTTTCTACCTCCCGATTGCCACGAAATCATCTCGAGGGCCTCTTCACCGCCGGCCAGCCTTTTCCACCAAGAAGCAACTCTATTTTCTCCTCCATGACTCCGCACTGCTCCTAGGTGGCGGAAAATTGAGTTTCAGCTCGAGCGGCCGAATAAAATGGTATATGTTGAGCGCTAGGGCACTCCAAATCGCATTGATTGACGATCCACTCAGTATTGAGAATGGACATTTGTACCGGAATCGAGATTTTCTGAGTCCGCCAAAACTACGCAACGTCAACAAACTGAAAATTCGTGGTAAAATTCCGGCACGATTCATGTCGCCTAATACTAAATACGTAGCACAACTCACGTATAGACCCTGCCGCAGTTTCCGGGGCTCGATTATCCGTCCAAGGCGTCGGTTAGGTTTATTAAAGAAGATGGAAGTGAGAAGGTCGGGGTACCGTCAAGGTTTACATGGAATCACCACATTAATGGTTTCGAGCTGAAGGGCGGAGTTTGTGAAATAAAATTCTCTTCAAATATTCCTTTCACTTCCTTTTGTATTCAGTTTTTCACAAAGTTTTCATGGTATCAGAGCCACTCGAGGATTGAAACCATTTAACATCAGATAGATAAAATGGTGAAAGATCGAAGAGTAGGATGGAATACTTTGGCTGAAGAAGAAGAAGAAGAAGAAGAAGAAGAAGAAGATTACACGTCGCAGAAACGGAGGAGAAGAATCGAGTGGAAGTGGAATGAACAGTAATCAAATTGGGGAAATACTACAGCTGCATAATGGAGATCATCCTGGTATGCAGTTAGTTTCCTTTCAACTAAATGGAAATAACTTTCTGAATTGGAGTAGAAATATGAAACGTGCATTAGGAGCGAAGAGTAAACTAGAATTTCTAGATGGAAGTTTACCTAAGCCAATGCAGAATTCTCCACACTACAAATCATGGATTAGAGCTGACTACATGATATCATCATGGATTATAAACTCTATATCTAAGGAAATCGTAGATGCCTTTATTCATATTGATAACACTAAGGACTTGTGGGATGCATTAACTCACATATTTGGGAATAGTAATGGGCCAAAGATAGCCAGATTACAGCGAGAAATAAGTGCTTTTAGCCAAGGAAATCAAAGTGTGTTAGTCTATTTTAATAAACTAACTAGTATGTGGAGTGAGCTAGACATGATATTACCTCAGGTCATGTGTGCGGATGTAGTCACGAGATTGAAAATGATAGAAAGGGAAGAAGGCGAAGGTTAATGGGTTTCTTAATGGGTTGAATGATGGGTATGAGAATACAAAATCGAGATACTATTTGGATCCTCTCACTAATGCCGACAAGGCTTATTGATGATTTTGCAAATTGAAGATCAAAAGATTTCTAATAATAGCCACAGGGATGAATAATTCTATGGCGATGAATGTGACATATCAAAGTGATAAAGGAGGAGGAATAGTGTATCAGTTCAAAGGGAGAAGGAGTAGAGAAGAGAGAATAAATATGTACTGTAATCATTGTGGTAAAGCAAGTCATGAAGAAAGAGAGTGCTTCAAACTACATGGATTCCCAGAATGGTTTAAGAAACTGAAAGAAGCAAAGGCAAAGCTGCGTGCTAATTTTGCTGAGGGTTTTCATACAGTCAGCAAGGAGAAGAATATAAATAGTGCTGAGATGCATGATTCTACTTCAAATATTGGAAGATGATGAGTGAAAAACAAGATGAATCTGTAAAACAGAATTACAAAGCCAACATGATACAAGATAACTCAGATTGCTGCAAAGAGTTTGATGGTCACTATGCTTTCGGAGTTCTCGATGGAAAAGAGAGGAATCATTGGATTGTAGATTCGAGCCGACCACACATATCTTGCAATCACGAAATGATGAAGGTATGGATGAAGCATGATGAACATAAGACATTCATCTTCCTGACGGCAGTGTGAAGAAGGTATTACATAAAGGGGAAGTGGAAATCAATGTTGAGATTACCACGAAGAGCGTTCTCTAGCTCCAACATTTACACATAACTTAATATCATCGCTCGGCTAATAAAGGAAAACTTCATTCGATGTATATTCCTTGCACGCATTGTGTGATTGAAGGATGGATTCGGATCGCGTGATGTGAATAGGAGAAGGAATGGGAAATTTATATGTTATGAAGAAGGGAATGTTTGTAACAATGTATCGGTGCAATCAATCAAAGCGAGAGAGTGGCACACGCGTCTTGGACATCCTTCTATGCAATCTATGGAGCATATCCGACTATCGAAAGAGGTCGTCAACTGCTGTGAGCGTGAAAATCATAAAGGGTGTGAGGTATGCATTCGATCGAACAAACTCGATTGCCTTTTCACGTGTTAAATAGGCGAACATCATCTTTATTTGAGCTTGTACACATTGATGTTTGGGGGCCATACAATGTTGAGAATATTGATAATGCTAAGTTCATGGTCACTTTGGTAGAAGACTACAGTAGAGTGACTGGACATATTTGATAAATCTAAAGATCAGTATGCTCATAAATCGTCGATTTATCAATATGATTAAGACTCACTTTGAGAAGAATATCAAATATGTGCGGATAGACAATGGATCCGAGTTTGTTAATCGAAAGATGGAAGATTTATTATCTAGTTGTGGGATTATACATCAAAAGTCTTGCGTATACTCACCACAACAAAATGGAATTGTTGAACGAAGACATAGGAGTCTTTTGTAAATAGCTCGAGCTATTATGTTTGACAGTGGACTTCCAGAAAAATTCTGGTGTTATGCTTTGTTAATGGCAACTTGGTTGTTGAACCGATTGCCAAGTCAAGTTCTAGAGTGGAAGTGTCCCTTTTCTTTGTTGTATGGAGAAGAACCGAAATTGGACACAGTACATCCATTTGGTTGTTTGGCATATGCTGTCAACACTTCACCTAATAGAGACAAATTTGATAGTAGATGCTTGAAATGCATATTTTTGGGATATGCTGCGTTTCACAAAGGCTTCTTATTGTTTGATATGGATAATTCACAGGTGTTTGTTGGTCGTGATGTGAAGTTTATCCCACATACATATCCTTTTCAATCAGCATCTGCATCAGTGGAAACTTTGCCCAGATGTCCTCTTGCAGAAGACTTTCCTCTGCGAGTCTTGATGCTACGCATGATGATAATGTTGATAACATTGATGATGGTGTCTTGGGAATATCGGACTCAAGTCTATATCTCCTTGGATATTGATACTCCTATCTGACACCTTGCGAGAGCAAAAAGGCAGACCAAACCTCAAAGTGGTTAGATGATTATGTTCATGAAATTAATTTTCGGATACTATTACACAACCCTCTGCATTTGGGTTGACATCCCCACCTTTCCTTTCGCTCGTCACCATGCCTCACCTCGCATTACTCGACTTTCTTGATTAAAGTCAACAATATTCAAGAGCCCTCTTCTTACAAGATTGCTAGCCGAAAAGGAATGGGTTGATGCATGGGCAAAGAAATTGAGGCTTTAGAATCGAATAACACTTGGATTGTTATGGATCTTCCTTCGTAAGCGGCGATTGGGTGCAAGTGGGTTTACAAAGTCGAAGCTTAATCTTGATGGTTCGATTAGCGGATCTGAAAGCGAGTTGTGGCGAAATGGTACAATCGAAATTTGGCATTGACTATACGAGGTCTTCTCCCGTAGCCAGCTTGTTACGATCAGATTCATTATTGCTATAGCTACGATTCACAGTTGGCTTATATATCAAGTTGATGTGAATAATGCATTTTTGCATGGTTTTCTGCATGAGAAGATCTACATGTCTCCTCCTCCGGGATATAACAAAGCAAAGAAAGAGCAAGTGTGCAAGCTGTCCAAGAGTCTCTATGGCCTAAAACAGGCCTCTCGTGAATGGAACGCAGAGTTTTGTTCCAAATTGCTTCAATTTGGGTTCACTCAATCTCCACATGATCACTGTTTATTTACTAAGGGTGCTGGGATCACTCTTACTTGTCTACTTGTTTACGTAGATGATATTCTGATTACAGGAGCTTGTGCGAGTCTTATGGATGATGTGAAGAACTACCTGTATACTGTTTTCTCTATCAAAGATCTGGGGTTGGCTAAATATTTTTTGGGCATGGAGGTTGCCCGTGGTTTGTCTGGCACATCTTTGAATCAGAGAAAGTATACTCTTGATTTGGTTTCCTCGGCTGGTCTAATTGGATGTCGGGCTACATCCACTCCATTCCCTGTGGGGCTCTCTTTATCTAGTTCTTCTCTTCTCCTTTGGATAATCCGAACCATATCGGCCTTGTGGAAAGCTTCTTTACAGAATCTTACTCGGCGGACATCGGTTTGTGGCTCGGCGGTTGAGCCGACCACGTTGCAATCCACTGTCAACATCAGCGGGATGCAACCGTACATGTTCTCAAGTACTAAAGGGTTGTCCTTCCTTGGTTTATACTTTCCATCATCAAGCTCCCTTTGCCTCGAGGATATTGCGGCGATTGGGCTTCTTGCCACGACTCTCGGAAGTCTTTAGCGGTTACTACTTGTTTCTTGGTGATTGTTTAATCTCTTGGCGTTGTAAAGCAAACCACGATGTATACATCTCGTCATGCGCGGCGAGTGTCGGGCTTTGAGTACCACTTGTTAGTGAATTCGTTGGCTTTCATATCTTTGTCTTGGTTTCTCAATCTCGATTCCTTTGCCTATTCCTTTATATTGTGATAACCAGATTGCTATTCATATCACGAAGAACCGGTCTTCCATGAGCGCACCAAACACTTGGACATCGATTGTCACCTTGTTCGTGACAACTACAAGTCTGGTTTTGTTCTTCCCGTTCATGTGTCCCTTGTTTTGCGGTGGCTAATATGTTCACCAAGAGTCTTCACGGTCCTCGGTTTCGTTTCCTTTTATTCAAGCTTGGGCTGGTGGATATTCACCATGCCCAGCTTGCCGGGGGGTGTAGAGAGCAGCAAGATTCTGTTGGTACTAGCGAACTGAAGGAGGACGTCGGCACTAAAGTGCGAGGTGCCGAGCTGAAGGAGGACATCGACACTGAGGTGCCGAGCTGAAGATGGACTTCAGCACTAAGGTGCGAGGTGCCGAGCTGAAGGAGGATGTCGGCACTGAGGTGCCGAGCTGAAGAAGGACGTCGTTGGGTTGCTGATGACGTCGATTGGTGTCATGCCGTTGGCATGCACGCATCAATAACGTAGGGTCTTGGCTCATATGTGCCACGTGGAGTCTGTTGCTGTTGCGTGTCTGTTTGATAAGATTTTGTTGAGCTTACTGTTATACCCGTCTCTTAGCTCATGCTTTCTATTATAAATGTACTTTGAATTCCTTTATTGTAATCTGTTTTTTGGGTAATACTTGAAGTATTATGAAATAAAATTCTCTTCAAATATTCCTTTCACTTTCTTTTGTATTCAGTTTTTCACAAAGTTTTCAGTTTGATAGATATTGTTGGTGGGCGCTAGAGGATGATTGGTATGGTTAATGGCATTGAGTTGGCGGAGTTTTTGGTTGTTGAAAGAGCTTGCTACGATTTCCAATTTCAGGTTTCTGAAACCGATCGTCTTAATTTGAAGAAAGGACTTATCATTGATGGGAATCTGGGATTATGTTGCAGCCTGAGGGGTGACTTTTCACAGCTGAGCCTATTAGCAGTGGTGGAGCGGGGGAGTTCAAGCACCCCTGCAATTTCTTTTCTTTTTCACCTTATAAATTGATTTTATTTAGCACCCTTATAGCTGAAAATTTTCAACAGGATCTCCCTCCAAACTTTATTCCTGGCTCAGCCCCGGGAGATTAGAGTTGAAGGAATGGTGTGTTGGTATATTCTCATCTCACTTCTTTTACTTTGCAGCTTGGTAGTAACATCATGATGAACACTGCAGCGAAGTGCACAGATCAACTTCATTTTGCCTAATTTGAACACAAGTTGGCAGTATATCACTTGCTCTTACTATTTGTTACCGAGACTTATATTTCAAAATGATGCATTGCTTGAAGTTTACCAAAAAAATTGAACTAAATTTTTTATAAAATGCCACATGTAACACAATTCACTTTTGATATGACTTTCCTATCATACACCAGCACCAGAATGCATTTTCTACAGTAGACAGAGAGAAAAAAACTTACATATTCAAAAATAAAAATTGAAGTACTCTTTTGGTACTAATCTGGATTTAAGCATCAATTGATCAATAATTGAGAGAGAGAGAGAGAGAGAGGGAGAGAGAGAGAGAGAGAATCATCAAGTTTTGTTACCATTCGACCCTTTTCCGAGACATGCAATGGACCAGTGTTCAGTTCACTGCGGTACAATACCCCTTTCTTGAAATACCTAATATTAAACCCAAAAATTTTACGAGATTCTTTTTCCATGTACCTGAATAATGAATATGCATCTTAGCTGAATGAATTTCAAAAGCACATACTAGAACTTATAATTTGTTAATAAAAATAGTAGAAACTTTCTACTTTTATTTTCAAGAAACGAGGCCAAATTTCTCTATTTTTTCAATTACAGTGTGGGTCCAGTTAAGATTTCCAAATCCGGCCAAACTAAACTAGTCACCTTTAACCTCGTACAACAAAATCGTTATAGGGACCCATTTCGGATTTTTCTATAATTTTACGTCCCAAAAAGAAAAGGACCCTCTAGTTACGAATGAAATTATGAACTTCATATTTTTATTGGAAAAAAATCGTTAATAAATCAAATTTATAACATACATGTTTTATGTAACCAATTTTATAAAATAATATAAGGAATATCCAAATGAGTAGATTATCTTTTGAATTTGTTAAAACAGCCATGAACAATCTTATTTTGCTATAGATAATCCATTTGATTATGCTTTGTTATGTTTGCTATTAAAAATTCATGGATGGAATCCGTTGTATATCGGCTGAAAATCTCTCTCGTGCCAACGCTAACTTTGTTAGTAGGTCTGGGAGGGGTAACAATGCCACGTACAAGGAAATTATCCTAATTTTTTTTATTGTTGATCATACGCTTCTAAAATGATATCAGAACCTATGTTTTATTGAGGAATTATTTAATATTTAGCATATAATGTGTTGTCCTAACGGATGAGACTCGAAAAAAATTATGGATTCGGACGCTTATGCGAGATGTAATGCATCTGAGCATGCATTCCATGAATTGGAAAGTACACATGGAGATCTAAGCGAGAATGCTTGGGTTTTAAGAGAAGTCTTGAACAAAGTGTTCGAGATCATCGACACGAAGTCATTCAAGCATTTCAAGAGGATATGTTAATGACGAAGGAAATGCTTATCCTCAATACCTATCTACATGAGGCGATGAGAATTGTGAAAAGAAGAATCCATCCACCACACGGTTGATGGAGACCAGAAATAGAGGAGCAACATCGACTCCTAGTTACTGAAAAGTTTCACGGATTCTTCAAATTGGCGGAATTAAGGAGATTGAGAAAGCAGTGTAATACTACGAATGGCATGTCTATGGCATTCCACAAGAGCTAAGTAGGATAACCATGCGATGGCGGAGATTTTTACTCTCTGCGGAGTATCCAGAAGAAGATCGATGGCCTTGAGCGAGAAGCGGGCCCTAGATTGGTCAAGAAATCTCAGGGCGAACTCAAGTTCAAACCCATTAGAATGGTCGAGGATAAAGCTCGGACCGAAAGAATAATTAAACTCTCTAGAAAATGAATAATCTTGAGAGAGTATGATTGAACGAGTTACAAGAGTTAGCATAATCATTTGCAAACCTCAATATGGTGGATCTGAAAATGAACCAAAACATCTCAAAAGGTGAACCATCAATCCCACCAGTAAGGATACCAGGAGTTGATCCTATGGGGTCAAGAGGTCAATATGAGTATGGCTAAGGACGATCGCGGTATGCTGACATAACAAGCGAGAATCGAGCGGTGATAGAAGAAGAAGAAGAAGCGAAGAGTGCGGGAAACTCGCATCGGAAAAATCACCACAGGAGCATATCCATCCCATGGTTTGACACTTGATATCGGCGAAGTCGACTTGATGATCGAAAATACCATAGATGAATGGGCGGCATCGATGATTGTTGCGGTGCAATATTGGAACTTGACAATCTTAATATGGTCAGGTTCTCGAAGGAAGTTTAGAGTGTTGTTAAACAATACTGGGAACATTGCCCAGTTGAAAGAAAACAAGCAATATTGATGTTCGACTTCATGGAGGACGCGGTAAAGGGCATGGCCGATACATTCAAAGTTCATTTCCTCGAAGATGGATATTTTGAGAAGATGAAAAAATATTTGTTGGCTCTATACAATCTAAGACTGGTTGTCTTGGAGCAAAGAGCTCTCAACAAATTTTTCCAATTCTTACAAAGTACCAACATCTTAGTATGTCAACGAAGATATTGTACGAGAGTTGTTTTTCTTGAAGTTCCATAATTCATGGAGGGAAATGTTCATCGGTGATTACCAACCGAGAGCTATGTGGATAGTGTATCGGAAGGATGTCTTATGTTCACAGAAGTTGTTCAGTGGTGTCAATTACAACCAATCGGAGGAATCTCGAGAAATTTAGAAAGATCGACAAATCGGCCTCGTTGATTTGTGATATGATGATCTTTCAACAAAATCGGAGGTGAACATCTATATCGATCGAGGAGGAAGAAAAACGATTCGACCCTATATGAGGGAATGAGAGAAAGAAGTTCTTGGAGGCGAGAACCGTGTGGTCGCAATAATAAGCCGGATATTATAAACACAGACGAAAATCGGTCCAACTAGAAGGCGATGTCAAGCCAGGGATCTAGTTCTCGTGAGCAAACACCGGTGAAGACTTTCAAGCGAACTCACACGAGCTAATGAAAGTTTCAAGGATTGCAACTGCTGGACGTGCGATGCAAAGGGGCACATTTCAACAAATTGCCCACAAAACAAGCAAAGATAAATGCGGAGATTCGAGTCTACATCAGACATCGAAGATGCCGTATACTACCAAGAATTGGTGCAAGTATATCATTTCGAAGATATACCCTATGACGAGAGTATATAGGAACAAGAAGATATCTTCAGCGGAGAAGAAAAATTGGATGAATCCTCAGAATCAGGATCCAACTGAAGGTGAGGCGCATCATCGGGAATGTTAAGATGAGCTAGGTCATACCAGCCGAATCATCCTATCATAAAAGATGATGATCAGGATAATGAACAAAACCATGAGTTTACAAAAGTATCAAAGGTTTTCAATAGAAGGAAAGATAGATCATGTTCTAAGGAACACGAGTCTAGTTAAGAGGAGGCATAACGTCGTCTATGGAGTTACCAGGCGTGAGATGTCGCTTCCATCCCAGTTTACTAGGAATCAAGTGGAGATGAAACTGATACCAGCCAGTGATATCAGGGATGATCTTCAAAGTATGGAGCAATCGCTATCTGATGGAATTGATTCATATTGGAGCAATCCGATTAGCGATCAAATCGGCACTCTTCTTGAGTACAGATGCACAATTAATATCACAATATGCGATAAAGGATCTTTGGATCACCCCGATTCGATAATGGGAACCATCGAGGGAATCTATATGCAAAAAGATTATGGCGGTCTTATACGGAAGATTTCATATGATATCAAAGATTCGGATTGATGAAACTGACGCTATATCGGGACTTCAAAGCGAAGCGATGGATAATGGGAACACACCATATTCCATCACTTATCGGTGTCTTATACTCTTTCAAACTCAATCATACGAGTTATATATGGGGAAAGAGTTTATCGAGATACCGGATATTTTCAAGAAGGTAGCTAAAGCTAGGCATGCAGGCCGAATGGAACTTCCACCTCTAAGAGACAAATATCCGGATCAACAATAAGCGATACTTGGTATGGTGATAGTCAATTTAGAACCCCAAGATTATCATTCGAGAGGATAGAGTTCTCTCAACCATATGAAAGAAGCTTTTCAATCGTATGAAAGGATATCTATCATAGATGTTCAACCACAGGCGATCAAAGTTCTGATCAGATTGGATGTCCATAAGGATGGCGGTGCCATATAGATTTTACAAGGTCACATGGTAGGCGAAGAAATATACTTTCCTTGCACAGTGTTATGTGATCTAAAGAATTTCGGATCCAACGTCTATGAAGGAACCTTGGATTTCGGAGGCTTTCAAATGATCATCACAGGGAAGGACGATCAAGAAATGGAAGTCCTAATCCTAGGATGAAATTCCTCGATAGGTATAAAACATGGGGAATATCAACTGAAGGAATGAAGGTGACAATTAGCGGAAGAAACCTGCCGATTGAATGACAAGTTCATTCTCAATATACATCTCAATTGTGATGTTATACGAGAAGTACAAGGCAGAGTATTTTGATGCCTATGTCGATTCAGTGCGAGGAATATGCACAACAAAGAAAGGAGTTTTTCGACGAAGTTGAAGAAAATCTACCTCGATTCTTGGAAGAGATTTCTCGAAAAAATCTTGCTCTTATCGAATAGTAACACGACGAAAATCTTGATAGGTGGAGCACGTCAAACACCTTGTTACAAGGTTTAGACTACTACCAATCTATTTTCATGATCTGGGCGATATTACATTGGGAAACAATTTCCTTCAGATGTTCAAGAAATTCATGCAGGACAATGTAAGGAAGTTATTGGTGTTCACAACCAATTGTGATCACAAAATCATTGTCCAGCGACTGATAAACGCGTTTTTTACACGTTTATTTTTGATATTTAAAGATGATTTTAGATCGATAAAGTGCGTTTATATCTTGGATCTCAATGCTTTTACATATTTTTGAAAGATACTGCTCTTGGGTTCCGTTTTGGTGTTTTGTAGGCTTATAAGTTGAAAACCGAAGCATGGAACAAAGGACAAGCAGACGAGGGCGACATGAGGGCCTAGCGGCGCCGTGGCCGCTAGCGGGCCGTGAGACATCACCGTGGCGGCGCATGCGTGCAAAGAGATGTCTCGCGACCGGCTGCGATCGCTGGGTCGATCGCGAAGAAGCGCTTAGGAAAGCGAGGCGAAGGCCATGCGCGAGCACTCCCAGCGGGCGCGGGCGTCCCGCGACGATTTTCCATGTGGCGACCACACTGGCGATCGCGGTGTGGCGCGAGTAATATGGACGCGCGCCCTGCGAGATTACGAAGGGCGGTAGAGCGAGGATGTTCCCCGTGACCGAGCTCGCGACCATGAGCCCGGCCGCGAGCATAGCGGCAGACTCAAAGTGGGGTTTTCACCTAAATCTATAAATAGGGCTTCGCCCCTCGCCTGACCTTCCCGAGACCGTTTTACGTTTTTGTCCGTTTTTCATTATTTTCCTTCTTTTACACTCTAGCTTTGATTTAGATTCATTCTAGCTTTAGTTTTCATTGTTCTACGTTAGTTCTCGCATTGTTAACCTTTGGAGCGCTTTTGTCGAACAAATTCCATCGTTTTCCGTTTCCGTTGGGTTTGGATCTGAACCCAACGATTGTTCTCGAACATTTTCCTATGGGTTTGATCTATTTAATTCGTATTTTATGATTATTTAGTATTTAATTTTGTTATTTATGTCAGCTAATTTACATTCTAATCACAGGGTTTGCATGATTCTATCATATATGTTGTGATTCTGCTATTGTTATTTACCTTCCGGGCATTGATTCATGATTCTTGGTGCTTAATTATATGTGTTGATTTACGATCAATCTTGATGCATATCATAGTTGCCGATTAATTACGTATGATTTTAATTGTCGTCGATCTTCAATGCATGATACGGATAAGTCTTGAGTCGTGGCGAGATAGGAACATTCGTAGAAGCATATTCTTTGTGATCCTTTTGGGTTGCTTATTTTCCTCTAGAGGCGTATGATAATAGGAAAATTAGTAATCAGCTATCACAATTGTAAATGGCAAGTTGTTGGCTACATATGTGATATTCCATCTTATGCGGATTAAAGCGGTTAATAATAAGCGGGATAAACATCGTTGTGGATAGGATTAGTGCATCCCTAGGGTTAGTCTTTATCTCTTATATTCATCTTTGGTATTTATTTATTTTGTTTATTTTAAGTTGTTACCTTTGCTTTGGATTTAATTATACGAAGCCATAAACCTTTCAAACCATATTACATTGCTTGGATGATGATGAAGGATTAGAGTTAGCTTACGTGTTTCGGTTGCAATCCTCGTGGATCGATACTCGACTTACCTTATACTTGGGCGTTTTAGTGTGAGAAAAGTGGCGATCAAATTTTAGCGCCGTTCTTGGGATTATTAAGATCACATAGGAATAATTTGTGATTTGGATTTATTAATTCAAGTTATATATTTTATATTATTTTTATTCTTGTCGAGTTAAGCTCTCTTTTTCTCCGGTAGTTTATGATCACAAGGTCCGGGGACCTCACGAGCAAAATCTTGACCCGAGATCGAAAATTCCCAAAGGAGAAGGAGACGAGAGAGAATAAGGTGTAGGAAAACATATGTTAACCCTCGCCCGAGGATCCATCTTGGGTGTTTAATTCACCATACATTGATTATAAACCTAGCATGCGTCTATATAATTAATCATGACACGTAGGGGTTTTCACGTGTTTACCTTTGGATCGAAGAGGTCGATGGAGCGAGATGAAAGGATCGAGCGGATCGGACTCGTGCTTTGACCTTACGGACTGTATCCGGTTGCCCAATCTCCAGCGTCGGTGAGGGCGATCTATGGAGAATGCTTGAAAAATCACCCAATGCTCTCTCACTTAAAACCCACGAAAATTCTCTCTCAAAATCTATGAGATGTCCGAAAATAATGTGTGTATTATATGAGCATTAACTAGACTTTATCTCATACCTTATATTTATAATGCACTACCTTAATCCCATATGGAAATTACCATAATCCTATATGGAAATTACCATAATCTATATGGAAAAATACCATAATCTTAGGATTATTTCCATACTCTCAGGATTATTTCCATACTCTCAGGATTATTACCATAATCTTATATGGAAAGGATCTATGCATATACCATAAATATAATAATATCCTTGTGGGATAAAGAGAATAAAATCTTGCCATAGGAGCAATAGGGGGCGCCGATTTTCCTCTTGCTACGGGCCTGGATGGGCGACCAGGGATCAATCAAGGAATAAAGATGGGCCTCAAATAAATTAATTATCTATGTTCGACTAGAACATAAATTAATTTATAAACATTTATTCATGCCACTAGAGAATAAATCTTGACTTACCCTTTATTACGAAGTTGAGTCGGGCTTGCACTTAGACATTCTGAATCCCGTGTTTAAGATATCGAGCGTCCATTAATCATTTATAGCAATCATTGCTTAAAGCGATTAACAACTTCATTTCATTAAGTAGTACCACTCAACCTTATTATTGTACTTGAGCTAACTCAACTGCGGGGTTTAGTACAATAAACATTTGAAACTCCTTAAGGGGCGTCATCATCCTAGCGGATACGGTGACTCGTCTGATAACTAGCGTGACATATAAGCCGCCACCACCCAGATGCGGAGAATCTTGGGTTAGAACATATAACCCTCACTCATAACAAGTCAGTGATGGTGACAACTCATACTCACCTAATACCTTATCGAGGTTTAGATCGTCGTAAGTCACGAGATCTTGGTTCTTCACGACGGTCGAAGAAGAACACATCTCATTGTGATCCTTGATACGTCGAGGCGTACCGGCATAGACAAGCAACTAAGTCAAGTCACTTCTTATCTATCTGCGGCTAAACCGACAACTCGTCCTTAAGTTGTCTCGGTGTGAAACTTTTATATCTCATTAAGCTTGACCAATCATACGGACTTACGTGATCTTCTACACAATCGTATGATCTAACTTATATATGAGATAAGGGGACTCGGATATATGCAATCAAGTATTCAATTCGGATAGGAGATTGTAATAGTGGTAGCAGGAAACATTGTATACAAGCTCAACCAAACCGCTTTCGGATATCAAATCGACAATCTCCCACTTATACTAAAGCAAACTTTTAGTATCAATGTAATCTATCTACTAGCTATTACAAACAACCATCACTTTGCTTCTCTCACTTATACAAAGTTTCCTTTCTAAGTGGGTGCCATCAGCGCAATCGAGTCCTCTAACGTGTCCGCCGTAGACTTTTGCGGCGGGCTCTTCGTGAATGGATCCGCTAGATTTTCCGTAGTATCAATCTTTTCAATCGACCGCCACCCTCGTCTAACGATTTCTCGTATGACATGGTACTTTCTCTCTATGTGTTTGGTCGCCGTGGGTCCGTGGTTCCTTGAGTTTGCCACTTGCACCGAGTTATCACGATGAAACTATGATACTCTCGGGCAAACCGGTACCACGTCTAGATCCATGAGGTAGTTCTTGAACCATCTGACCTCGCCCGAAGCCTCAAGGCGGCTACATATTCGGCTTCCATGGTAGAGTCCGCAATGCATCGCCGCTTTGCACTCCGCTGAGGATCGACTCCACCTCCCAGGTAAACACATAGCAGATGTTGACTTTTTCATCACGGTCGGCTTGGAAATCCAGTCAGATAACCCAAGGCATTAGACTATACGTATGGTAAACCTTTATAATCTCGAGTCCTTTTCGGTGCCCAGGTATATGCTTTCTTGCGGTCGATGAGCTTGTCGAGGTTGGGCGATATCTAGCTACTATGCCTACCGCATAGCGATATCGAACCTCGTGCATAGCATTGCGTACATGAGACTTCCTACGGTGAGCGTAAGAACTTGTCTCATTCCTCTATCTCGCTGCGTCATAGGTGATGCGTCTTGAATAAAGGCACGCCATGTATAAAGGTAGCAATCCTTTCTTGGCGGTGCGCATACTAAAGCAGTAATCACGATGTCGATGTAAGGCGCTGAGATAAGCTCAACATTTTCTTCTTGCGATCTCGGTAAACCTTGATCCCAAGAATGTCTGCGTCTCTAGGTCTTTCATTTGAAACCGATCGGATAACCAACTCTTTACATCGACAACGACTTCACGTTGTTGCCAACTAGAAGAATGTCATCTACATAAAGTGCGAAATACCACATCACTGTTGACATCTAACCGATACACACAACTCTCGCTAGGCAACTCGGGTAAATCCATGGGACTTTACTACCTCGTCAGCGTAAGTTCCATGATCGGGAGGCACTTAAGTCCATAAATGGACTTCTTAAGCTTCCATACTAGATGCTCTTCACCCTTTACCACATAACCTTGAGGTTCTTTGCATATAGATGTCTCTACCTTCCTCAAGGTAACCGTTTAGAAAAGCGGTTTTAACATCCGTTGCCAAACCTCTAGGTTCGAGTGGGCTGCTATGGCTAGAAGAATTCGATGGACTTGAGCATTGCTACGGTGAAAAGGTCTCGTCGAAATCGATGCCCTCAATCTGAGTGTACCCTTCGCCACAAGCACGGCTTTGAAAGCGAAACCTCTCCATCGGAATCTCTTCCTCTTGTATATCCACTTACTACCTACGGCTTCTTGCCATCCGGTAGAGGTGTCTTTCATATACATCCATAGTCGTTATGGACTCCATTTCTAAGTCCATAGCGGTGTGCCATGATCTTGCATCAATATCTTGTATCGCCTCCTTGTATGTCCATGGGTCGATTATTGCATGTTCGTCTCACGGGACTAAATCCAAGATTCACCCACGAACATAAATCGCTCGGGTTGACGAACAACCCTCCCACTCTGACGAGGTTCTACAGCACAATGGCAGCGGTGGAGTGCGAAACTTGTGGTTCTCTATCTTGCACAACTTGCTGGGTAGGTACCACATGCGGTCGGTATCTCGGTGGAACTCGACCCACTTCAATTTCTTGAAGTATCGGTGTCGATCTCTCCCACTAGACTCGACATCTCGTACCTTTGGCCTAATCGGTGGTGGAATACGATCATCTTCTAATTCTTGAAGAATGATTTCAACTTTGGACTTATGATTTTCATATAATCCTCTTCTAAGAATCGGGCATTAGTCTAATAATGACCTTCCGATCCTAGGACTATAAAATAAACCACCTTTAGTTCCTCTAGGATAGCCATAAGCAGTCTTGCGTCGGATCTAGCCTCCAACTTGTCGACCTTCTTGTTCGGACGCATGTCTTTGGATCGCCCCATATCCTTATGTGGCAAACTGAGCTTACGCCCAAACCACAACTCGAAGGGGTCTTTTCGAGTGACTTGGACGGTACTAGATTTAGCAAGTATGTCATTGTCTCTAAGGCATACCCCGAATGAAATAGGCAATGTAGCATAACTCGTCATAGATCTAACCATTTCCAAAAGAGTCTTATTTCTTCGCTCGACACACCATTTCTTTGTGGTGTGCCGGTGAAATCTTGTTGGGATGTAATCCCACACTTCACTAGATAGTCCATAAACTCGTTCTTGAGGTATTCGCCACCGCGATCGGACCGTAGTGACTTGATACTCTTACCTTGCCGTCTCCCTTCCGCCTTAAACTCTTTGAATTTCTCAAAGCATTGAGACTTGCGGTGAAGCGGTATATGTATCCGTACTTTAGTGTCGTCGATGAAAGTGACAAAATACTCGTAGCCTCCACGAGCTTGTGTGGACATCGGTCCACACAGTCGAAATGGACTAACTCGACATTTCTTTGGCTCTATAACCGCCCGCTTTGAAGGGTGCGTCGACATCTTACCTTCTATCACAGATTCGCAGGCCGGGCAGATGTAACCGTGAGATTACCCAACTCTCCATTCTTAGCCGGTCTTTGGATCCTATTTAGATTGATGTGACCTAATCTAAGATGCCGAGAAAAGTAGAGTCATCTTCTTGAAGAAAACTTTCTCTTTTAGGGTTTGATGATGATCTGACATAGTTATAGGTATTATGTTTGGCGAAATAGTATAAAGCGAATTATATAACGTGCAACACGATAACCGTCATTTCTTATGATAGAAACACCACTATCAAAATAACGAATATCCATGGTAAATAATTTGAAACAGAAACAAGGTTCCACCAAAATCCGCACATATAAAACGTCTTTTAAAACTAAAGCTGTTTTCTCAAAACATAAAGTAACATCTCCAACTACAACGGCCTCGACTTTCGCGCGTTGCCCATGGAATCGTTATCTCGCCATCAAACAGCCTCCTTGTCCGGGAACCCCGCAGGTGTAACAAACATGATCGATTACCAGTATCTACTACCCAAGAATGGGTAGAACAAGTCGCTAAACATGTTTCCGTTACTAAAGCAAACGGCGTACCTTGAGCCTGAGCATAGGGCACTTGGCCTTCCAATGCCCGTCTTACCACACTTGAAGCACTTGCCTTCTCTTTGCTTCTTCAAGCCTCCGTGGCAACCATGTTCTTGTTCCCATTACTCCCACTATTTGTCTTGCCTCTTCCACCTTTGGTACCCCTTTTCTATTTCCATTTTGCAGCGAAAATTTTGGGCCCTTAGATCGCTAGCAAGAGCATGTGCTCCTTTTCCCATAACTCCTTCCGCGACAACGAGATCATTAAGCAGCGACTAAGTGTAAACTCGGTCTTGCTCATGATCGCATTCACGAAAGTTCTCAAAAGACTTGGGCGGTGTATTGAGGATGATATCGACCTTGGCCGCCGTCGATACCTCCTCCCAACCGATCAAGACTATCCATGAGATGAGTCGTGTGGAGACATGTTCATGGACCGAACTTCCTTCTTCATCTTACACGCCAAGATTTCTCTCATTGTGTGGAAGCGGTTGTCGATCCGATTGCCCAAACTTACTCTCGAGACTTGACCAAATATCGATCGCGTCTACCATCGATCGATCTTTGCACCGCAAACCTTTGGACATAGTAGTCATCATATAGCATTTAGCCATATTGTTTGACTTATTCAAAGTGCATGACTCTCATTGCTCATTAGTCGATCGTCGATAAGGGCATCGGGTTTAGGAGTAGTGAGAACAAACATGTGTTCTTGACGATAAGAACATATTCCATGTTTCGTTTCCACTCGATAAAATTTGGACGGATAACGGTTTTGTGCGAGCATATTGATTATCGGCGTAAGAGACATATCTCGAAGCGATAATGTAAACACATAAGCATACGATCACATATATTTCAGTAACAATAATATTGTAACCTTTTGATAAAACAATAATAATTGAAACCTCCAATCGCCCAGGAATCCCACATGAAGCCAGCGTGTGGGCGTTTACATGAACCCCTCGACGGACTAAAATATACCTTTAGTCATTTAATTTCAATCCATATCGACTTATCCTTATGACAAATGAAATTAACGATTGGACCTTACTAGACCACATCACTATCGCAAGAAGGGACTTGGCGGGAAGTTGTACTGAGGTGATGTCTAAGCATTGACCACAATTTTAACGTGAAAAATGAATTCTTAGAATTGGCATACTCACTCGGACCATACACTTCCAATTCAAATTCTTTTGTTATCTCTTTTTATATCTATCTCTAGAGAACTTATGAAAATCGCATATGCAAGCCGCAGCGTGTGGGCGTTTACACATGAAACTCCCACTTCTCAATAGATTTAAAGTTTTATTTAGAAATCTCATCTAACAAACTTATGATAAGCAGTGCAAGCAAGCCACGCGGTGGGCGTTTACTCACGGTCGTCTCGCTTTGTTTAGAGATCAAAAGGTGGAGGTCTTGACATTTTAATTTGAAAAATTAATTTGTCGGGTTGCTTGCTTAGTCTTTTTATTCAAAAGGTTTGTCCATGCAGATCACGTAATCTAGCATGCTTTTCTATAGAACTCGACATGTAAAACATGCTCGCGAAATTCTAAAATATGCTTGATAAGCGATAAACCTAGCATGCTTACTATGCGCGTCAATTCGTAAAACACTTAAAGGTTTGTCAACGTAATATAAACATACATAGCATACTCTTGCATAATTTAAACATCCACGACATGCATATGAGCGATAAAAATAAAATAAAACGTTCATCGCGCTCAATCGTGAAACCTGCACATTTATATCTAATCTATTACATAGATTTACAAAGTGCAATTAAACTTGACGGGCCTCGCGTGCGCGGCACGGACGGATTCAACAATGGGCCTCGCGTGCATGGGCACGGACCGGAAAATCGGGTTGGGTGGAAAACGGTGCGGGCGGGTCGGCCTAAAGCAGTCTTGGGCAGCGCTGAGGGCTAAGCCCACCCGCGCCAGACTTTCTGCCGCCGCCCGCGTGTCCCATGGGCTACCTCGCGGTCGCTAATCGCGACAGCGACCGTCGAGCACGCGTCTTGGCGACACGCCCTCAGCGCCGAACATCTGTAGAGATGTCGTCGCCCGCCGAAAACTTCGCGACCATGAGTCCGCCATGCCGGATTTCGCCAACGCGCCGTCGCCGCTAGCTCGCTCGCCCGCGTTCTTGGCGCCGAATCTCGCGACCACTTGCTCGCTCGCGTGGCGCCGGGGATCTCGTCTTGTGACGCACGCCCGTCGCCCGTGCCCTCGCGATCGCCCTCGCGACCGCGAGGCTCGCCATGAAAGCCTGTCAGTGCTGCCGAGACACTGTTTTCCGTCGTTTAGTTCTTCGTTCTTTCGTCTTGTTCTTCTTTTACGAGATAAGATTTACGAATAAAATCTAATCTAACCACGGTTTTCTCGTGGTGTAAAACAAAACCAACAAAAACAATAAGCGAGCCACGATGAGCAGCGGATCCACAATAAATAAAGCAGCGTAATAATCAAACGTGAATTAATCCAGCGAGCGAGATTCGATCGAGTGCTCGATACCAGTGTAGGGAAAACATATGTTAACCCTGGCCCGAGGATCCATCTTGGTGTTTAATTCACCATACATTGATTATAAACCTAGCATCGTCTATATAATTAATCGCAACACGTAGGGGTTTTCACGTGTTTACCTTTGGATCACGAAGAGGTCGATGGAGCGAGATGAAAGGATCGAGCGGATCGGACTCGTGCTTTGACCTTACGGACCGTATCCGGTTGCCCAATCTCCAGCGTCGGTGAGGGCGATCAATGGAGAATGCTTGGAAAATCACCAATGCTCTCTCACCAAAACCCACGAAAATTCTCTCTCAAATACTTATGAGATGTCCGAAAATAATGTGTGTATTATGTGAGCATTAACTGAACTTTATCTCATACCTTATATTTATAATGCACTACCTTAATCCCATATGGAAATTACCATAATCTATATGGAAATTACCATAATCCTATATGGAAAAATACCATAATCTTAGGATTATTTCCATACTCTGGGATTATTTCCATACTCTCGGGATTATTACCATAATCTTATATGGAAAGGATCTATGCATATACCATAAATATAATAATATCCTTGTGGGATAAAGAGAATAAAATCTTGCCATATGAGCAATAGGGGCCGATTTTCCTCTTGCTACGGGCTGGATGGGCCGGCCAGGATCATCGAATGCAAGGAATAAAGATGGGCCTCAAATAAATTAATTATCTTATGTTGACCAGAACATAAATTAATTTATAAACATTTATTCATGCCACTAGAGAATAAATCTTGACTTACCCTTTATTACCGAAGTTGAGTCGGGCTTGCACTTAGACATTACGAATCCCGTATTTAAGATATCGAGCGTCCGTTAATCATTTATAGCAATCATTGCTTAAAGCGATTAACAACTTCATTTCCTTAAGTAGTACCACTCAACCTTATTATTGTACTTGAGCTAACTCAACCAGGGGTTTAGTACAATAAACCTTTTGAGCTCCTTAAGGGGCGTCCAACATCCTAGCGGATCACGGTGACTCGTCTGAGATAACTAGCGTGACATATAAGATCGCCACCACCCAAGATGCGGAGAATCTTGGGTTAGAACATATAACCCTCACTCATAACAAGTCAAAGTGATGGTCGACAACTCATACTCACCTAATACCTTATCGAGGTTTAGATCATCGTAAGTCACCGAGATCTTGGTTCTTCACGACGGTCGGAAAGAAGAACACATCTCATTGTGATCCTTGATACGTCGAGGCGTACCGGCATAGACAAACAACTAAGTCAAGTCACTTCTTATCTATCTTGAAGCTTTAACCGACAACTCGTCCTTAAGTTGTCTCGGTGTGAAACTTTTATATCTCATTAAGCTTGACCAATCATACGGACTTACGTGATCTTCTACACCGTATGATCTAACTTATATATGAGATAAGGGACTCGGATATATGCAATCAAGTATTGATTCGGATAGGAGATTTTAATAGTGGTAACGAAACATTGTATACAAGCTCAACCAAACCGCTTTCGTTATAAATCGACATAAGGGTCGCAATGGCGGCTAATCCTGACGTAGGGACATTCCTCCCGAGCAAGCAAGCGCATGCTAGCCGATTCATGGAGATGCGGCGCCAGATGACGAATATGGGACTCCTTGTCCCTACCCCAGAGCGAGACCTCGAACTACATGTACCGACCTCCCACCGAACAATTCCAAGGAGAAGGATGGGGCCATGCGTGGGCCGAACAATTTGAATTAAAGCCGGCCCCGATCGGTATGGTGCAAGGAGAGCGGTTCAGGAGGAGGATCGAGGACCGAATGCTCATCGGAGACATTCCCGATATATGTGACACCATCAAGCAAAATGGGGTGCCACAAGATACGATCCGGATCGCATGTTCGGATTCTCTCTGTGACCGGGCGAAAGTTGGTTCAAGAACTGGACGAACGGGATAGACAAATGGGGAAACTTTGCGAAGTTCCTTTCAAAATACTTTCCATGACCAAAGCGCGAAGATCATATCGAGATCTCCCACTTTTTCCAACAAGGAGGCGAGTGGTTGTTCGAGGCATGGGAGAGATTGAGGCCTATTGAGAAGATGCCCACAACATGGATTCTCCAAAGAGCAACAGATCACGCGGTTCTATAGTGGGCGTGCATGCATCGAGGAGCATAGTGGATGCGTCGGTGGGGGATGCTGTTGAACCGCCCGAGTAGAGGAGGCCAGCCGCATCATAGAAGAGATGGCGGCCAACAATTATCAATGGCCGATGGAAGGCGCCGATGGTCAAAGCATTTCTTGTCGAGTGATTCTAGATCGATGATCTTATGAAAGTTCACTCTTTTGAAAAGCCGGATCGAGACGAAGATGTCAATCATATCAATCAAATGAACCATGGAAATCATGCATACCATCCGAACAACAATCACCGAACTTGTCGTATGCCAACCCCAACAACTTCCGGCAACCTCGGTGAGCTTCACCATGCGAGAATGGTATGATTCAAGAGCCAAGAAGCGAGCTAGAGGATATGATCGCAGAGCGATTGGTTATGAGCAACCAACAATGGCGACTCAGCGGACTTCATTCATCGATACAAGCGGCGAGAGGATAACACAGTTGGAATCGACCGTGGCGACCATGGGCAAGCACATGAAGATGATGGAGAATCAAATCGGTCGAGATAAGACATGCGTAATGCCTGACCAAAGACGGGCCAATTTTGAGTAATCTGGAGTGAATCCTAAGAATCGGTGCTTTGCTATCTGGTTAAGAGTGGAGCGACATATCGTAACCACCGGACGACGAAGGAGCAGCGGAAGAGCACCTCGCGACGCGCGATCCCGCCGCGAGCCATCACGCGTTTAGTCAGTCCGAGGAGCATGCGAGCGAATCCACGGCCGCAAAAGAAAAGCACCTCGCGACCGAGCTCGCGATCGCGAGCCCGACCGCGAGAGACCAGGCAGAAACCTCGAAGGGGAAATCCGCGTGTGAGCCCGCGAGCGTGAACCCGACCGCGAGAGCCGAGCACGATCCGGGGGCGAGCGCGCGCCGCGCGCCCGAGCCGAGGAAGAACGCGGCGGTAGGCGCTTCCTAGCGACCGTACTCGCGATCGCGAGGACGGCCGCGAGGGACGCCCAGAGCCGAAATTCCCTATGTACACTCCTGTGATTCCGTTCCCGAGTCGTTTGGCCAAGCCCAAGCAGGATGATAGGCTGACTCGATTTCTGGAGATGTTCGAGAAGTGAATATCAATATTCCTTTGCTAGATGCACTCAAAGATGTGCCGGGGTATATGAAATTCTTGAAAGATGCCTTTACCAATAAGAAGAAGCTGAAGAAATTCAAGACGGTCAATCTGTCTCAAGAGTGCGATCTTTGTCTTTGAAAAGAAGTTACCACTGAAGCAGAAAGATCCGGGCAGCTTCTCGATACCGTGTGTCATTGGTGGACATACTTTCTCCAAAGTGCTTTGTGTGATTTGGGGCAAGCATCAATTTGATGCCGTTGTCCATATTTAATAAATTGGAGATCGGAGAATTGAAGCTACTACTATTACTCTCCAAATGGCGGACGATCATCGTCACAAGGCGAAAGGGATAGTGGAAGATGTCTTGATCAAAGTCCAAGTTCAATCTTCCCCAGCAGATTTTGTGGTCCTCGATATGCGGAGGATGGGAACACGCCTCTCGTTCTAGGGAGACCGTTCTTAGCCACGCGAGCTCGATCGGCGTGCAAGAGGGTGATCTCACCTTCCGTGTGAACAAAGATGAGTTAACGATCTCGATTTATGATGCCATCACGAGAGAAAAACTCGGCATATTAAGAGTGCTATTCGATCACCACTACCACAGCCGGCCCGTTCTTGAGCTCGAATTTCAATAGACCATCGAGGCGAGCATCTGCAAGGAAGAAGTGGACTCGGCATAAAATCCGAGTGATTCGTTCAAGCTCGATGGAAGTCATTCTTATGCCAAATGGTGGTGCGTGGTCAATGCTAAATCTGAGGCGAAAAAGTTTGGAAAGACCACGGTTGTCAAATCGCCCGATTGACGAGAGGTAACGTCGAGCTAGCGACGAAAAATCTAACCTTGGTTGGGAGGTAACCAGCGTGTTTTCTCGTTTATGTTTTCGTTTTGTTTTCTTGTTTGTCGTTTTTTTGTCGTGTAGTGTCGTGTTTAAATGGTTTTCGAGTCCCGAGGTATAATTGCTTTCTTTTAAAACATAAATAAAAATAATAATAATAAGCACCTCGGCAATAGGTGCGGTGAAGCATAGACATTCCGGTTTATGTGCATTGAGACTGCCGGGCTATAGGAATAGCCAATGACATCTCACGGCTTGCGGAGAGTCGGGGCCGTATTCGGTGATCACGGCCAATTATCATCATCTGGGACACTCACCGGAGTTCTATCGACCTTATATGTTCACAAGACGCAAGGTCGCGGATTATGATGTTCCAAATCGACAACGAGCCCGCATAGCTCGGTGGGCGAGTTGAACTCCGTCATTGAGGAGCCATCCCGAGGCGAGATATATCGGGGACTTAGAGCTTTAGCCTCGGGATGCGTGGCGTTGATCACGAGACTCGTCCTTGGGCGAGTCCATATTATGATGCCTCGGGGGGCAGGCGAGCTCCATTCGAATCCGGCGATCCGATATTTCCATCGCTGCTCACGTTCACCATACTGCGGCCGTTCGAATGCCGACCTTTTTCTATCTCGGGACATGAGTATCACGATGGTTGCGGCGTTAAGGCGAGAAAGTGCCGCGGGATGTTCCTAGCCCAAAGACTTCCGGATGCAAGCCAGGTGTCGGGGAATGCTCGGATATGCATAGGGGATGTGTTACCCTATTGCGATTTTATGGTATCACGATTCGAGAGGAGCCCGTCTCTCAAGATATTTTCACAGACAATAAATATCTATATGTCTAGCGTTCTTGAAGAGGCATCGAGACCGCTACCTCTGGTTATATGACAAGCATGGCGGTCGATAGTCCGCTTTGCCCAATCCCGAGCTCACGGCATAAAGCGGAGTTGGCGGCGAGCATAATGGAACATGAGCTCCGACCGGCACTATGCATGGACTCAGCGCTTCATGCAAGGCGAGGTCTAGGAAGAGAGCCGGGAGGGCGACGGCAAGCGAGGGCACCGAGGTCGGTGGCGATGCCACCAAGGCATGCTCGGGGATATTCCGGTTTATGAGCGACTAGATCGCATAGGCGATCGTCTGACCGCATGGACGAGAATATGACCTCCATGATGACACAACAAGAGACCCTCACGGCCCGGCGACAAGCGCGGCAGGCGACAACATCGGATGATGCAGTTGATGCGACAATGGAACCAATGGAGGTTTCTACCATGCGTCGAGTAGAGTGGCACATGAGGTAAGGTCTCTCCCAATCACTCTCTTACGCAAACCTTATTGCCTCCATTTCATCTTGTTTACAATAAGTTTGGGGGTGTGGACGAGTTTAGTTGGTTGAGAGTCCTTGTTTATGTCTTTGCTTTGTTTTGTTAAGTTTTTATATGTTGGGGTTTTTGTCGTGTCTTTCGTGTTTTTGTTGTGTCGGTCGATCAACGAGTTGAAGTGAAATGTGTTAATCCATGTAGCCAATGATGGTAGAAATTTTACATTAAATATGTGATAGTGCACATGATATGTTGAAAATGACGCATGGATAACTTGAGATTGCTTAGCTTGTTGTTTTAACCATTTGCTAAAACCGTGAGACTTGAGCTTCACTTGTATACACATCTTATTCACGTTTCTTTTATTTGTGTGATATCGTGCATGTAATTATCTTCTAGAACTTACCGTTTTTACGTGTCGAGGTGCAATGTGTGTTTTGAATATGGAAATGATAAAGACCATCTTTGTTAAACCACATATTTACCCAAACACCGCCCAATGATATATACCATTTGTCGCCTTCTTTGAGCCTTTATTAGACCTTATTCTTTGTTAACCGGATGATACGAGATGAGGATGGATATGGGAATCAAATGGGAGAAAAATTTGTTTTGATATGCAAAGTGGGGATAAAGATAAAGTATGGTACCGTGTGAAAAACAATAGACCTATAAGCTCTATTACAAAGCGAAAAAAGAAGAAAAAAAATTGTGAATAGTATGAGCATAAAGGAAGTCAATTATCATAGTATATGGTACCTTGAGTGAATAAATGTCGAAATAGCATGTTGGAAAGAAAAGGAAATGGACAAAGTCCATATGAGTGATTATAGAGATGGAAGTACTTGGAATATATTTGAGTCACTTAGCTATATATTATCCTACCGTAACCAATGTGCCTACAATACAACCTATGAAAATCCTTTTGATCCTAATTTGAATACATTTGACGTGGTGTAGATATTAGAGAAATGGCAAGCCTATGGTGAGATTTTGCATTGCATTGATTTTTGAGTGCATACCGTCCTTTATTTCTTTATGAGTTGAGTGTTCTCTATATATTACGCACATGCCATTGTGAGGTTGAATTGAATGAGATTTTGCTTTCAATGGTTTGTACATTGTCGAGTTGACTAATGTAAATCGTGTGCACTAATGATTTTGAGCTTTGAGATATTTACGAGGCTTTATTGGTTAATCACCATTCTTGGCTTCGTTGATCTGTTTTGTGTCTCTCTTCTTTTTGGTCTTGTTTTTGTTTGAGGACAAACAATGATTTAAGTTTGGGGGTTGATAAGCGCGCTTTTACGTTTATTGTTGATATTTAAAGATGATTTTAGATCGATAAAGTCGCTTATATCTTGGATCTCAATGCTTTTATATATTTTGGAAGATCTTGCTCTTGGGTTCCGTTTTGGTGTTTTGTAGGCTTATAAGTTGAAAACGAAGCATGGAACAAAGGACGAGCGACGAGGCGAAATGAGGGCCTAGCGACGCGCTGCGGCCGCTAGCGAACCATGAAATATCACCGTGGCGGCGCATGCACGCAAAAGAGATGTCTCGCGACCGGCCTAGCGACCGCTTGGTCGGCCGCCAAAAAACGCTAGCAAGGCGAAGGCCATGCGCGAGCACTCCCGGTGACGCGAGATGTGCCGCGACGATTTTCCATGCGGCGACCACGCTAGCGATCACGAGGTGTGGCGCGAGGCAATATGGGCACGCGCCCTGTCGAGATTACGAAGGACGGCGAGCGAGGATGTTCCCTCGCGATCGAGCTCGCGACGCGAGCCGACGCGAGCATGGCGGCAGACTCAAAATTGGGGTTTCACCCTAAATCTATAAATAGGCTTCGCCTCGCCCCCAACCTTCCCGGACACTGTTTTTCACGTTTTGTCCGCTTTTCATTAGTTTTCCTTCTTTACACTCTAGCTTTGATTTAGATTCATTCTAGCTTTAGTTTTTCATTGTTCTACGTTAGTTCTACGCATTGTTAACCTTTGGAACGCTTTTGTCCGAACAAATTCCATCGTTTTCCGTTTTCCGTTGGGTTTGGATACGAACCCAACGATTGTTCTCAGACGTTTTCCTATGGGTTTGATCTATTTAATTCGTATTTTTATGATTATTTCGTATTTAATTTCGTTATTTATGTCTAGCTAATTTCTATTCTAATCCTAGGGTTTGCATGATTCTATCCTATATGTTGTGATTCCTGCTATTGTTATTTACCTTCCAGGCATTGATTCATGATTCTTGGTGCTTAATTATATGTGTTGATTTCTGATCAATCTTGATGCATATCATAGTTGCCAGTTAATTACGTAATGCTTTAATTGTCAATCGATCTTGAATGCATGATACGGATAAGCGCGAGTCGAATGGCGAGATAGGAACATTCGTAGGAAGCATATTCTTTGTGATCCTTTTGGGTTGCTTATTTTCCTCTAGAGGCGTATGATAATAGGAAAAATTAGTAATCAATCTGTCACAATTGTCGTGAATGGCGAAGTTGTTGGCTACATATGTGATATTCCATCTTATCTCGGATTAAAACGGTTAATAATAAGCAGGATAAACATTGTTGTGGATAGGATTAGTGCATCCCTAGGGTTAGTCTTTATCTCTTATATTCATCTTTGAGTATTTATTTATTTTGTTTATTTTCAAGTTGTTACCTTTGTTTTGGATTTAATTATCTGAAGCCATAAACCTTTCAAACCATATTCTGTTGCTTGGATGATGATGAATGATTAGAGAGTTAGCTTCTATGTTTTCGGATTGCAATCTCTGTGGATACAATACTCGACTTACCTTATACTTGCGTGTTTTTCGTGTGAGAAAAGTGAGCGATCAGCAACTGCAAGGGGAATTTAACCAACAAATGCCAATTAGATTTCGCAGCAAGCGTGGTGATGAAGGAAAACTTCGACACCTAAAGATGAATGATCAAAGGCGGTTCAACGAAGCACTGCTGAGTTGCAGGATTTCAAAATTGTCTGAAGATCTTGATGATGAGGAGATCCAAATCCTCAAAGCATTTCTGATATCTAGCCAAGATATTTGAGAATGAGTACATGTTGCTCTACATGATGTCAAGAGGAAAATCGTTCAGTGTTATAACGAGAATCCTTTGGCATGGTGGAACAGGAACCAACTCGAAGCAAGTCTGAAGGTTTAAGCCATGCAAGGAATTCGAGTTTGTTGGATTCAGACTCATCCTGATGAACCTCGTGGATCAATAGGATATGAGGCAAATAATAAAGGAACACCTTGATTTGAAATTGATCGAACCAAGGAACTCGTCCTACAGTAGTCCCGAATTTCTCGTAAGGAATCATGGTGAGGTCAAAAGAGGTAAACATAGATTGGTTATTAATTATAAAGGTATTAATGACATTACGGGTTTGTGGTATATTTATCTCGAATAGAGAACACCTTATCAAGTGCATTAGGAATCTAAGGTCTTCTCTAAGTTTGATTATGATCGGTTTCTATTAGATTCACATGGAAGAAGGAAGTAAGAAGTTTATGACTTTCTCTCACTGTGAGGACACTACGTGTGGAAAGTGATGCCAATGGGGTTGGCATGCATCCCGATATTCGAGAGAAAGATGGATAATCTTTTAAAGATTATTTCTCGTTCATGTTTGTCTATATTGATGATATTCTTATAACGTCAAAAAATATGGATGAATATGTCAGGTATTTGAAGATTTTTGTAGATGTCTATCAAAATGGAGGATTGGTATTGTCTGAGAAGAAGACAGTCATCGCTACCTGAAACATAGAGTTTTTGGATATTGAGATCGATGAGACAGGTATAATTCTGTAAAATCATATCGTGTAGAATGTGCAGAACTTCCCGGAAGATCTCAAGGAAAAGAAGAAGCTCCAAAGTTTTTTGGGAGTTTTGAATTTTGCAGAAATGTTTATCAAAAACCTTGCAAAACCAAGAAAGTCTTTAGCCCATTGCTAAAGAAAGATGTTCATTTCATATGGACAGATGAACATCGAGAATGGATGAAGAGGTTGAAGGAGGTCTGCAAAACCCTTCCTAAACTTTCGATACCATAGGACGAAGATGACCTAGTCCTGTACACAGATGCGAGTAATCATTGGTGGGCGGCAGTGCTTACAAAGATCACCCCACTTGGAGAAGAACCATGCAGATATTGTAGGGCCTTTTCCTCAAAGAAAATATTGTGCATTGGCACATCAATGAAAAAGAGTTCTTTGCAGTTCGACATGCTTTTAAAAAATGGCATATATTCTTACTTGCGAAGAAATTTACTTTACAAGTTGATAACACCCAAGTTAAAGCTTTTTAGTAAATAAAATTGAATCTAAACCTGAAAAAGCTAGGTTATTAAGATGACAAGTTGAATGCCAATATTACCGATGATATTATTGTTCTTAAATCTCATGAAAATATTCTTGCAAATTTTCTGACGAGAGATGGAGCCGAAAGAAATTGACTCCATTATCATCGCCCAAATGCAACTCCGGAAAAACCTGAAACTGCTCCTGAGGGACTGTGATGATTGTGTCCTTCTTGCCAAACAGGCAAGAAGGCTTCAAGATGGGGATGTGACTTGCGTCACAGACCGAATCCGAGTTTGTATACGGAACGCGAGTTCGCTCCAATCCGTTATGCACCAGCCACTACTCCGGGCTACCAGTTCAAGTCTGGGAAATAAGTCATTTCCGTGCAGGGGCGGTATACATATTCTGAGGATCCAGTACCCTAGCATGAGTTCCAGTTGGTGGGTTCTTGAATCGTCGACCAAGAAAACAATGAGACTCGTCGTAAATTTCGTAATATGACTCACTTTGGGCACTGGACGTCAAGGGTTTGCTCAGACTGTCCGAACCAGAAAGAACCAGAGTTCGGAAAAGGCTTCTTGCTGAAACAAGACAAGAAGAAATTCGGCGATTTAGTATGAGAAACATCGGGTTCCCCAGAAGAGAACACCTCGGGCACCTCCAAAAAAAGTAAGGTGACCGACAAAGAAAAGAGACTCATGTGACTCTAAGGCAGAAGATTACCCACCAAAAAGAATACGACATGGTTGGGTAAAACAACAGAATGATCCTCACTAAGAAAAGATAGTGGGAAATGAGTGATTTCTCCACCTTCGTGCAATGGACAAAGTGTCGGTAGAATAAAGTGGAGCATACAAAGAGCCATTATTGAAAGACGGTCCATCGGCATGTGAAGAAGCAAAAGACCGGACAACAATCCAAAATGCCTGTCGTACCTGTATTAAAATCGGACAAGGCATCGGTAAAAGGCATGGACCCGCCATCACATGCGAACCAGTTGTCTCGAGGAAAAGAATCTGAGACAGTAATTCAAGCAATTATAGAGGGTATCAAACCTCCATATAAAGAAGAGACGAAAGAAGCTCAAGGCATCGAGAGCCTCACATCGAGTCTTATTGAGAGCAAAGTTTTTTTAAAACCTAAGAAAATAATCCCTCTATGTAATAGTTTAGAGTTTTCATTTCTTCAAAGTTTTTTCTTTTTAATTTTTTAGTTTCACGAGTGTATGTGCATAATGCATAAGCTACCATAGGTAGCTAAAAGAGTTTGTCTCATCCCAAAATGAGATATATATGTATCAAATATTTCATAATTTCTCAATAAAAGTTGAAGGTTTTCGTCCAACTATTCCAGTGTAATGTTAAGATAATCTTCCATAGAAAATCGTCAAGTACCTTACGCTCCGAATAGAAATAGATGAGAGTTGTGTTGAGTGTTGCTTTGAAGGAGGTCCGGCGGTGGTGAGTCCATCGATTGAGATCGTGTGGTTAGTGGAAGCTCGGGAGGAGCTCAAAAGTCCGTAAAAATCCAACGATCCGAATGAGCCCCGACAGCACTGTGGTCAAACAGGTATAATGACAAAAAACTCGGTTGATTATTTTTAATTTGACGACGAAGCTTTATTGGGCTTGATTGTTAAGCATATTTTATCTCCATGACTAGATTTGTTATGGAAAATAGCAATATAAAGCATGAATGAATGGTAATTTAAAGAATAATTTGATCTTTGATGTATGAAATGGATAAATCTTGTATATTTTTATGAAGTTTGTTAAGTTTTACATGCGTATAATGGATTTGGATGTTTGATGGGATTGCCTCTTTAATCGAGCCATAAGTGAAACAAATACGCTAAAACCGGATATATATTTACGGTTAGTTGGGCATTTAACTACCCTGTCCCACCAAATCATCAAGCACCAAATGATGACTTTTCCCACACGAATAACTAATAATCTGCGATATATATATATATATATATATATATATATATATATATATAAGTGAATCAAATAAGAACTATATTTAAAAAAAAAAAACTACATGAATTATACATAAGACGATAAAGATGATGCACAATAATAGTATAAAGTTGTGCTTGCGATGAAAATCTTTTAAAATTGTTTTTTATATATATATATATAGAGAGAGAGAGAGAGATGGTCAAATGAGAACTACATCTTTTTGCGAACTCTGCATAAGACGATGTAAAAATGATGCACAAACGGTAATAAAGTTGTGCTGTGAAAACTTTCTAAAATTATTTTTGTTGTGAAACATTTTTAGAATATTTTTGTTATGCACAACTTTATGATTTTGTTCATCGACTTTATACATCTATTTATAGTTCTCAAGTTCTCAAATAAGATGAGTTCTCACTAGATCCAATCCCTATATATATATATGGGGTTGGATCGATGAGTAACTCATCTTTTTGAGAACTTGAATTGATGATAAGACGTTGAAGATCGTGCATGCGAAAGCGGTATAAAGTTGTGCATAACTAAAACTTTCTAAAATTGTTGCACAACAAAATAATTTTAGAAAGTTTTAAGTTATCTGCACAACTTTATACCGCTTTTATCATCATCTTCAACGTCTTATCATGGCCTCGAAAAATGTGATTCTCATTTGATCCACTCATATATATATATATATATATATATATATATATATGAAAGAGAGAGAAAGAGGAAAGAGATGAGAGATCAAATAATACCCTAACATGAGGTAGTATATAGACCCAATCTCATTCATTCGTTTCATAGATCCTATGGTAGAGATTTTTTCAGATATTTTAAACTTAATTTCGTTGATTTCGTTACAATAAGAGTAGATTAATAATTTGATTTATTATGTGATTACGAAAATCAAATCATGCATTTAATTGAACTGAACAATGCATTTAAATGAACACAAAAATACATTCATTTGAATACAATAATGCATGTAGGTTGGAAGCACGCGCACGCCCTACGCGCACCTATTGGCTAACAATATATTTTTACGTTTTGTAAAATACATGAACATATTTTATTAAATGCATAAATATGTTTTTTTAAATATATGTTTGTGTTTCGTGCCAACATGCAATTTCATATTTTTTTAAATGTAGTTTTATGTTTTTCGATAACATATCTCTCACTCATCCTTCTCCATCAATTCCGCTGTCTCTTTCCCCGATTAATCGATGAAATTCACCGTAAACCACTGACATAACCACCATCTCTCTCAATTCTTCAATCATCTATTAAATTCATCTTTTATTTTTCTCAAAATCTATCAATTTTGTTCTTAAATATTTTTTCTTACAAAATCTATTATTTTTTGTTGTTTGTATGTATTATTATTGATGTCCGCTGTCATCACCATCGTTGCTGCCGTCATTGTTAAAAAAATGGAAGAAGAAAATATGAGAAGAGAAGAAGAAAATTGATTTATTTTCTTCACATTTTGTCCTTACAGAAATTTAATAAAAAAAAAAAAAAACTACCAAGTGTCATCTTGTGATATTACCACATGTTCAAAATATGTGATCTAAATTGGATATATCTGAGAATCGGATACTATTAAAACTCAACCCTACATATATAGATTGGATCTAATGAGTACTCATATTTTTTGAGAGCTTAAAAAATATACACAGACGTATAAAATCAATTAACAAAATCTATAAAATTGCACATAATGAAAACATTCTAAATATATTTCATAACAAAACAATTTTAGAAAATTTGCGTTATGCACAACTTTATATTATTATGTACATCATCTTTTACCCATCTTATGCATAATTCGTGGAATTCACAAAAAAGATGTAATTCTCATTTGATCCACTCTCTCTATATATACATAATTTTCATACAATGATGTGTCTACAAGCAAAATTAATCAATCAAAAATTATTCTCTTGACTTCAGGCCTATATTTTAGAATTTTAACCTTAGCCAAAATCTAGCATATCTAGACCACAGTGAGAAAATTGTGGAGGATAATATTAATTAGCCCACTGGTGAAGATACAAGAGGTTAGGGCTGTGAGACAAGAAATAACTTGCAACTCACAAACATACCTGATATCTGAAATTAGCAGTTAATTAAAGGTGAAAACTAGAGTATTTACTACGTACATACATATATATATATTACAGGTAGTGAGACATATATCTCATCAATTTATGCCAACCGGTTGTAGTCTCTTGGCCGCGCGGATGAAATCCACAATCACTTGTACCTCATCCACATGCTGTTGTATTCACCAATGGCAACATGTTATATTTCTTAATCTCTCAAAAATCCCAACTTTGTGACTATGATGATACTCGTGTGTGTGTGGATGTACATACATACCTGTGAAGAAAAATGCTGCTGGATAGCATTGACCAGCTGCTCCTTAGTAGGGTTAGGAGTAACATGTGCCTACAGAATTACAATCAGGGAAAACCTAAGCAAGATCAAAAACATGCATCTCTTCGATAGATGAATTAAGATACTCACGAGATGGAAGCTCCGCCAGTATCTCCCCAGCGATCCAGTTCCAAGCTTCGACAAATTAACTCTCTAATCAAAACAAAAGGCATGTACACATCAGACTAATATCCGAAACAATGTACTATAGTACCCTATAGTGGAAATTTTCCTTTACCAGTTGGGTTGTATGACATTTGAACTGAACTTCTCTGCAACCACTGCGATTAACCGACTTCATGGATGGTGATGGCGACCATGGTCTACTATAACGAGCTTGAGGTTTGTTTATCTTGCTGAACTGAAAGCCAGAAGCTGGTAGAGAGGGAATTGCAGAGTTTTTAGTGAAACTGTGAACCGGATGTAAATTCTAGCTTACAAAAGGTATGATGGTCTTTCTCACCAATGTCAGAGCCACTGCTAGAATCGTCAAAAGCATAATCAGCATCTTCATTTCCAGTGGGAGGTTCCAACACACTCAAAGCATTCCTCTGGAGCTTGACCTCAACCCCGTTCTTCAAAACCTGGTTCATTTTTCAATAAAACAAAGTAAGCCAAACACCAAAGTTGGGGAAATTAAGAACTCAATAGATGTCACACACACCTAGAAAAAGAAACATATGCGGCAAACTATACAGTCAAAGAAAGCTGAATAACTATCTTAAATTAACTATTTCCAAAAGGAACTTGGTAAATAATGCAGAAATATTCATGTCCTTGGGTTAACAACTTTCATTTATACGTGACATTTGTCACATTTCATAATCTCTTTTCTTTTGTAATTCGAAGTATTCGTCTATATGAAAAACCGTTTCAATCATGAAAAAAACAGTGGAAAATTTATAGCAATGGGGCCAACAAAACATGTTTTAATATACCCGTTTCTTAGAATTCACATGATAACAGAGGAGATTAGGTAATTACAGAGACACATCAAAAGAAGATAACTAGTAAAATGTCTGTAGCTCTCTATTATCTATGACACTTCAACTAAGTCAAAATTAAATATAAAATCATATTAAATTTATAAGTCAATGGGAAGCTAAATCAAGCGTACCCAAAAACACAATTGATGTAATGACCCAAAAAATCAGAACAATGCTAGGACACAAATCAAATCGACCATTAATTGGTTTCAAACTATGTCAAAGGAAGACAGTATGCTCCATTAAAATCAAACAATTTGCAAGATGGTGAAAGTATACCAGCCAATGCCATCCACCAAGGCCAACAGCCTTTTTGACAACGCCTTGCAGCCCCACCAAAACACTCTTTGTTCTATTATTCCCAGTCACAATAACCTTTGTATGCCTCGGAAGAACAGAGAGCTCCTCATCCCCACTCTCCTCGCGGAATGGTGATAAAACCCGTGAAGGGCAAGAATCCGTTTCAGCATCTCCTCTTGGCAAACGATTAGCAGCAAAGAAGCAACACCACCATTGATACCTTAAAGGCCACTAATGTCCCCGGCACAACGTACATGTGAGCTACCTTCACCTCTATATACTCAAATCAATTAGACCCCAAATATGTCCCAACATAGACAGTGTGCTAGAGGGAAAACTTTCCCAGTAGATATTTTCAAAGTTGGATTTCAATCTTCATGGTCATAGCCCTTTCCGTAGCTATAAGAAAATCTTAACTGCATTAAAAATTTCCCACTCAGAATCAGATGCTGAGAAAATATTGTCAGGCAGTGTCATAGAGGTTGTAGAAAATCTCAATCACAAACTGAAATTTCTCAAAATTGAACTCGCTTATTCCACGAGTAAGACAACGAAAGATGCCAGATTATTTTAGGTTCAGGCTTATTGACGGTAGTTACAAATGTAATGCAATTAGTTTACTTCATTCACGGGCTCAAGTTGATTAAATTATAGTATGAACCAATTAAAACGAGCATCAATTTAGCGGCCTCAGCATTATAAAATTAAAATCTCTCTCTCTCTCTCTCTCTCTCTCTCACACACACACACACACACACTCATTCACTCACTCACACAAACAAACAAGTGAGTATATACGTGCAGTTAGATTGGGGCTTGTTCGAATATAAGTCATAATAATTTCTTAAACCATATCTGCATTATATCAAGAGTCATTAACTGAAAAATTAAAAAAATAAAATTACATAGAAATAAGGTGTATAAAGCCATAAACAGAAATTTGAACTTGCGCGGACACAACTACGAAAACGCTTAATTCCAGAGCACCAATAGAATGAGCATATCCACAACTAAAAAATAACAGGATCTCAACGGCAATGGCGTGCGACGCCAGGCAGCACCCTCACTGGAGTGAGAACCAGCATACCTCTTTAGAAAAATGTTGTACGGACAGCGACGCGAGGAGCTGGATCCTAGCGGGAGAAAGTGATCGACAGAAGCTAATCCAATTGAATATAAAAATGGCAGGGATCTGAGAGATATGTGCCAGGGAATGGAAGTTTCAGAGGTGAGTTTTATTGGATTCTAGAGGGAGTGTGTGTGAGTGAGAGAGAAAGACAGCATGACTTAAATGCAGGCTAACTGCCATTAGGAATGGATAAATGGGAAGTGACCTGCTACTGCCAAATTGCAGTGGACCCTTACCCTCATTGCTGCTGTTGTATCTCGGCTTTTGTGACCGGTTGACTGGGTCATGCAGGTCTCGTCTCAATTTTTATAAGCGGTATTTGAACTTCTGTTTGGAGTCCGCTCTTTCTTCTAGCCAGCTGGACCGCATTTCATTTTTTTTTCTTCCCCTCTTTTGAATATTTTGGAATAAATAAATTATTTCAAGAAATAAAGGGCGTGATACGTTTTCACCCATGATTTGTCATGACACACATTATTACTCTATTAGTTCTATTTAAAATATTATATTTCTTTTGTATACATATATTTAAAATATAAAATAATTAAAATATTAAAAATAGATATAGTCATACTTTTGAAAGAATAATTATTTTTAAAATAAATGAAATATTTATAATGAGACAACTCAAAAAGAAAAATAAAATATTTTAAATGAGATAAAGAGAATATATTGTTATATACAAGATTCATAGGCCATAATACCTCAAAAAAAAGTGCGCATTATACAAGATCAATTACTTTTATTAATTTTTCATTTAAAAAAGGGGTGATCTACGCGCACGCATAGTGAGACCCACCTCTAATTAATTAATTAATTTTAAATAATTAATTAATTAATCTTAATCAATTAATTAATTAAATTTATTCTAATTAAAATTAATTATTTTAATAAACTTTAATTGTAAATTAATAAATAATAATTTTGAATTAATAAACTCTAATTGTGAATTAATAAACCATAATCCTGAATTAATAAACCCTAATTTTGAATAATAAAGCCTAATTTTGAATTAATAAATCTTAATTTTGAAATATAAACCCTATTTGGAATTAATAAACCTTAATTTTGAATAATAAACTTTAATTTTGAATTAATAAATTCTAATTGAAAATAATAAACCCTAATTTTGAATAATAAACTCTAATTGTGAATTAATAAACCCTAACTTTGAATTAATAAATCCTAATTGTGAATTAATAAACCGCAATTATGAATTAATAAATTTAATTTTGAATTAAAATTTATAATTAAAAATTAAAAATTTAATTATAAATTAACAAAATCTAATTATCATCACTCATCATAATTAATATATAATTATTTTTACAAAAAAACAAGGTGAGCTAACGGTGAAGCGGAACTCACCCAAGTTCTTGTTTTTAAAGAATGGGGTCTTTTAAAATTTTATCTACTATTCTCTCTGTTCACAATAAATATATCACTTGTGAATGATACGAATTTTAATAAAATAATTAATGGATGTTATTTTGAGTGGATAAATGATTTTACTATATATTAGATTATGAGTGATAGAAATATTTCTTTAAAAAATAATGAATTATTGTGAAATTAAATAACAAGAAGTAGTATTCTAAAAAAGAAAGTAATATTATGAATGGAGTGAGTATTTTAATTTTTTTTGAAGGGTAGGGATTGTTATTTTTTTGTTACAAAGGGTAAATAGTGTTTTATGTCCCATCGTTTTAGCGTTTTTTCGAAATGTCCCACCGTAAAGGTATTTACAAAACAAGACTCCATCGATTCAAAAATAACACTATATGACCAAAAATTATCGATGCGAAAATCGACATGTACTATCGAGCTCCGTGTCATATCCACGGAAACATAAAGTGAAGTGGCAAGGGTAAATAGTGTTTTACGTCCCATCGCTTTAGTGCTTTTTAAATATCCCACCATAAAGGTATTTACAAAACAATACCCATCGATTCAAAAATAACATTATATGACCCTAAAAATTATCCGGTGCTCGAAAATCGACGTACCTCTCGAGCTCGACGTGCCATATCCACGTGGAAACATAAAGTGAAGTGGCAACCAAAATTAAAAAAAAAAATTTTATCACATTCACCCTCCACCTCACGCCACTCTCTCAACTTCACCTGAATTCTAGTTCCCGATTCTCAACATATTTCTCATCTCCGACCAAGGTCTTTGTTCATGTCCGCCAACCACCAAAATAAGAAGTTACAACGAAAATATACCGCCTCTTGAGCTCTGTTGTTTTTGTGCGACCTACGCTTCTCATATCATCATCTCTAAGATTCATTACCAACTCATTCTTCTGTTTCTCTCGACATCTGCAAGGAGAACGACAAGTAATCACCGTAATTTTGCCACTACTCCCGCCTTTCTCGATCAAAATAGTATTGTCATTCACCTTCTACAATTCGGCAACAACAACAACCATTGCTCCCAAATGCCACCACCGTAAACCAAACAGCAAATAAAAACTCTTCAACCCACATCAATAAAAAATACCAAATAAAAATAATCAAATAATCCATATATCAATAGTCGTTAAGCGGCTATTAAAGCTATCTTCACCCTAAAACCATTTGCTCGACCGAACGACCACAACAGAGAAAGAGTCACCGCTGCGTCAGTGTTGTCAGAAAGAGATTGCTAGGAAGCAGCAGGCGAAGAACGATTGATGTTGTGCGGCGAGACGAGGGAAAAGCGATCACTTTAGTTGAAGTTGAACGACGACGGCATTGGCTTCGCTGTTGTTGTTCGTCCAAATTAGAGATAGAGTAAGATTTAAGATGGAGGCCTCCGATCTGGGTATTAGAGAGGATCTAGATGAGAGTTTTAGATCTGGGTAAGAGAGAGAGAGAGAGAGAAGTAGATAGGGAAAGAAGGAATGCAACAATGACAGTGTAGCATTTGTATATGTTAAGAAACGACGTCGTTGAATTTGTTCTCGGTTATTTTTGTTTGTTTTTTAACTATGGCATCCAAGTCGGTATGCCACGTCGCAGCTCCGGTGATACACGTCAATCTCCAAGCATCAGAGATTTTTTTTTGGGTCACATAGTAATTGTTTTCGAATAAGATGGATATTGTTTTGTAAATACCTTTACGGTGGGACATTTCTGAAAAAACGCTAAAACGATGGGACATAAAACACTATTTACCCTTGCCACTTCACTTTATGTTTCCACGTGGATATGGCACGTGGAGCTCCGGTAGTACACGTCAATTTTCAGGCACTGGATAATTTTTCGGGGTCATATAGTGTTATTTTTCGAATAAGATGGGTATTGTTTTGTAAATACCTTTACGGTGGGATATTTCTGAAAAAACGCTAAAACGATGGGACATAAAACACTATTTACCCTATAAATTATAATGTGTGCTTTAGGATATTCTCGACTTTTTACGAGAATAAAATATGTATTGCTGGCGTGTATGAAGTGAATTTTAGTTTCTCTTTAGAGATGTAACTTAGGTCATTTTTAATACTCAATTGTAAATTTAAAATACAGTAAATAAATAATTTTAATGTAATTATAAACGTATAATTATTTTTATATTTTTATGGTCTCTTCTCTCTTCCAAACGCATAAATATGTTTATGTTGTTTAGAAACACATTTTTGTTATAGTTGATAATTTCAAATTAATCTATTATTTGAGAAAGAATAGATAAAAAATATTCTTTTGAGTTAGAATTTGAATTTATGAATTGAAAATAAATTAGTTTTAATGAGACAATTACTGTAAAAACGGAGTTAAAAGTTGGAATAAAGTATTGAAGATGACCTTATGATGGTTAATTGCAGAAATCTTAGTATGAGGCCAAATGTATTTTTTTTTGACGGCATGAGACGAAATGTTAAAAAAGTTTTATTAAGTGGAATTTATAAACACACATACCTTAAGTGATGGTAAATTATTTGAAATTTGCATTTATGTTCTAATAAAACACATTTATAAGGTTTTTTAGTTGAAACGCATTATAAGATTTCCAGGTTTATGTTTATCTAATGTTTATTTAGAAAGGTCTTACTATTTTTTATTTTAATTTGTTTAAGCTCGTCTGCTTTCATATATAAATTCATTTTATTTTTAATGATCTATTCAGACTACAATTAGAAATATAATGACTTTATAATACAAAGAATAATATAAACCTATTGAACAATTAGTTAAAATTGCATCATGTAGTACAAAATGGTAAAACGTGTCTTGCGCTTTTAACATTAGACACTTTAGACTTCAGAGTATGATAGAAAATTGAGATTATATATATGGATAATATGTTAAATTATCTTAAACTATTCATTTATCTTCGTCATTAAATGTTTCATATTATTAGGAGGCATGCTTCGGTGCATATGCCCTAATTAAAAATATTTTTGATCTAAAATTAAAATTATGATGATAGATTAGATTAACAATGCAGAAAATTGAAAATTTAAATTGTTATCACACGCTCATATAAGTTAAAAATAATTAAATCAATCAAAATCTGCAGTTTATTAGAGTCTATTGTTTGATATGTCTAAACTATATCCCAAGTAAACACTCCACTTAATTAATAAGAATCAATGGCGGATCCAGAAGTTGATGATGGGGTGGGCTAAAAAATAAGTACTTCGGCTTCGACGTATTAAATATCACAAATGCTAAAATATTTCTTTATCTTGCGAGATTTCAATACACAAAATCCATCAATAATTGAGTTTATATCTATATTTTTAATAAAAATTTCTTTCAATATAAACCTTTATTTAGTGTAAAATTTAGGGAATCCATTAGCCAAACCACTGGCAAAACTTGCTACGATTGAACTTGAACTTTGACAGCTTGAATGGCGAGAGCAACATCAAGAAACACTGAGCGATCTGTACCGAGGAAGAATATGACACATTTGTTTGGCTAATTTTTCTACTCGTATGAACCTTTGAGGATGCAGAAAAATAGGATATTCTAAAAGCACTAATATATGTCGCTCAAAATAGTAGGCATGCAACAATAAGAAGACACATAATTTTAGCGTGGAAAACCTCTCAAAACGAAAGAGACGAAAAAATCACGGGACTACTAGAGCCGTTTAAATCCACTATCATCAACAATGGAGTAGTACAAAATCTTCTCTAGATTATACTAGAGGCATACAAAACATCATAAACTCGAAAATAAGCACATCAAGATGTATGGAATCAAAATCGAGCAAAGATCAAGAAAAATATCACCAGAAATTCTCCTCTGTTCAGATCGACGAAACCCGACCTCTGAAACTCAAAATCTAATCTTCACCGTCCTAAACGTTGGTCCAGATGCTGTTAAGCTGCTGTCCAAAAATCACAATGATCTAACGGTTCAATCTCCGAGAAACATAATTTTTCTGAAGCTGCACGATGAAAATCCGAGAGGAGAAAAAAAGGCTACGAGTTTTTCTGTTTTGACTGCTCTCTTTTCTGTTTTGGCTGCTTTAAATTCTCCCTTCAAAAATGGTGGCTGACCCTTTTCACTCTTATAACCTTCTCATGGGTCAAATATATAAGAAAACCCAACAATAATAACTTTGTTTTAATTTTTTAATTATTTTGGATTGGACTAATTTTGAATTGGGCTTAATATAATACATAGACGAAAGAAAAAGTTTGGGACTTGCACTGAGCTGGAGCCCAGTGTAGCCCCTACCTGGATCCGCCCCTGATAAGATCTACATGACATGCTTTGCCAATGAGATACAATCAACCTGTGTGTGTGTGTTGGCCTAGTGGTAGAGTGGTTAATGCCCGATGCCAAAGGTCTCGGGTTCGAGTCCACCGTGACGCAGCCTTTAAAATTTCTGTATTAATTGACCCAAAAAAAAGAGATACAATCAACCATTGATATTGATAAGTATGAGTTTCTCGTCCCCTATAAAACGTTTATTATTCTCACTACCCATATTAAAAACAAAGCAATTCGAAGAGCTATCGAGAAATCTTATAGCAATACACAAACACAACACTCAAGCAGAAGCAAAGATCAAAATTCAACAAAGAAAACCAAGACATTGAAGAAGATGGAGCAAAACCCAACCGTTGTTGGGAATGACCACATCCTAATATTTAAGCCTTACGTTGTTCTTTTTTAGAAGTAAATGAATTATATAAACTAAAACTAAATACAAAATACTCATATTATGATCGTAAATAAGGAATATAATAAACGCTAATAGGACAATAGATTCCAAATGAAAATACTCGGATACGTCCGGTGTATGTAGGGGTATCTAAACGGTTTTCGGTTTTCGGTTAGAACCGGAATCGAACCGAAACCGACAAATTCGATTAACCGAAAACCGACAAGTTCTGTTATCGATTCGGTTTCGGTTGCAGAGTTGAAAAAAATTTAGATTATTGGTTAACCGATAACCGAACGGTTCGGAACCGAAAAACCGTTTTTTATTTTTAATTATTAATTAATTAAAAATTCTGAAAATCAATTTTTAATTATTACTTATTTTAATTATTTGTTAAATATTTTATTTATTTATAATAAGTTTCAGTTTTTTAATTATTATTTTATTTATTTTAATTATTATTTTTATTTATTTTTATTATTAATTAATTTTAATTCGGTTTTTCGATTAATCGAAAACCGAACAGTCACAACCGATCGGGTTTCGGTTAACCGAAAATTTAAAATGGTTCGATTTCCGTTCCACTTTTTTAGAAAAATTCGGTTCGGTTAATCGAAAAATTCGATTCGGTTAACCAAAACCGAACCGTTTAACGGCCCTAGTGATAAATCTGTGTACGTTAGTATGCAAGATTTAGAAAAAGCAGTAAAGAACACAGGAGTTTTTACGTGGTTCGATCAAGAATCAGATCTACGTCCACGGAGGTGATGATCCTCAAGATGTTCACTATAATTTTATTACAATGAGTATCTCAAAGAGCTTTAGTGTTCGAGAATTTGCTAACCCTTTACCTTCAATCTAATTCCTATTTATACATAAACGTAGACCTTGTAATCGAATCCCTTGATTGGCGGGCTCATGATCATTCATGTGACCATGATCTTCACCATAATTGCCCATGATTTCCACGTTACCCCTAATCTTCGCTTTTGACCGCCTTTAATTGTGGTTTGATTAGGGTTTAGAGGTTGTGTTTCGGGCGTAGCAGGTAGGGCGAGATTAAGTCGTGCCCACTGCGTTTGGGCTGCTAGTGGGCCCGAGAGGTTGGGCCATATCCTATCATAGCCCCGAAAAGTCGAGGAATAGCCATGCCGAGGTGAAGTGGCGAATGTGCTTTGCCGAGGCGGGATGTTGCTCGGTGAGTTGTTGTTGAAGGTTCTCGATCTCTTCCGCAAAAGGAAGCCGAGTTATGACCGGATAGCGGTCCTTGTATAGGTTACACCAAGGTTCGGCTGCAGGCGGCTTTTCTCTTACGGAGGACGCCGAGGTCCGAGTGAAGGAGATTCTCTTGTAAGGCGACGTCCGTTGGCGTGGACACCGAGGTCTGAATGGCTGATCGCTTGAAGAAAAGCCGAGGCACGACCGAACGATCGCCTTGAAGGAAAGCCGAGGTTCGACACAATGGCTCACCGGTGCGAAGCGGACACGGGCGTGGTCCGAGGTCCAAGCCTCACGAGATCAATGTAATCATCACGTGATCGGTCGCGATGCAATCTTACCATAGAGTACGCCATACAGCGTCGAGGCGGTGGTTAGGCCGCGAACAGCAGTCTTGGCGTCGACTACACATCCAATCGCAGATAGCACGCGTGTGATAATTGAAGCAAAGAGCTTTAGGCGCCATTTGTCCCATAAATAGGTCCAAATGAGGCAACTGCTCATTTTCCCTTCGACGCTTTATTCCGAGAACATACTTGTAGAAATTTTCCAATTCTTCCTTCATACTTGTTGAAGAAGTCTGATATCTCGCTCAAGAAAAGTAAGTATGTATTCTTCATCTTCTCATTCCTCCTCGCTCTGATAATTACGGTTCGGTTTGGGTTACGGCCGCCCATTTTCGATGTGAAGGACTATATGTGCCATAACCGCCAGTAAATCCATGTGGACTTAGTTCAGGGTTCCGCGGTGTCATCGGTATGGGACGGCCTCGAGATTGGCGTGGCGAGGTCGGCGTTAACGACGGAGGAGCTTTTGGAGATTACGAGAAATACCATATTCGGAGGATGCGTGGTGGTGCTGCCAAACCGGATGATAGAGCGATGGTCCTCCTGAGGATTTATTACTATATATGTAGATAGCTTGATAGGCGGCCTTAGGTTTCCTTTTGCCCGATTTTCCTTAACTTTCAAGAATATTTTCGATCCCGTATGTCAACCGACCTCGAATTCCATTAGGTCGGTGGTGGGGGCTAGGCATGTCTGTTATGGCATAGGCGAGGAGTTCTCCTGAAATCTTGATCGTTTTTTAGTGTCGACTACCATGGGAGGGTGTATTATCTGCCTCCCGGCGAGCTTAAGATAGCGACCCCTCGAAGGTGTCCCATCGCGTAATAGATATTTCTTTCTGCGGGCCGAGGGCATCCGAGGTACGCAGTGGGGCCTCAAGTCTGATAAAAGACGGAAAATCGCTTCTCAGCCATATGGAGGAAATGTTGAATGATCTTGGTGAGATATTATCGATTAATTATACCGAGGATGACTGAACAATCTTTGGCTGAGTGTTTATAGGTCGGGCGCCGGATCGTGGTCCTTTGGGTGAGGCAACCTTCTTTTTTATTCTTCCCGTCTAATTTCGTTGTGCTAACAAAATTATTATTCTCGTGATGCGGTGAAGATTGACCCCAGAGAAAGTTAAGATGACAGGCTCGACGCTACTGCACTGCCTCGCGAAAGGAGAAAAGAAGAAGAAGGCGGGCGAGTCCACCCAAGAGCCCGTGGTGGTGGTGGGCGCCTGAGCGACTTCATCGACGGACCTCAGCGACCTCGAGCCCGACCGGAGATAGAGGTTCATGGCCGCCTCGCCGCAGTGCCGCTTCAACACTCCTTTATCCTTCCCAAAGGTATAAGTCGCCTTCTTCCTTTGTAATTTTGTCGTTACGCCACACTAACCATTTTATATTCGTGATCGCGACCTCGGTGGCGGTGAGATGCACCGCATGGCCGGATTCGTTCTTGAGCCGCCCGATCGAGGCGGTGGAGAAAATCGCCTGGAAGCTCGAGGCTCTTCCGAATCCGCTACCGAAGCCTGCAAGGCGGACGCAAGCTGCAAAGGCGGCTGAGAGCGCCAAAAAGAAGGATCGGGCCTGCGGGTGGCTGTGCCGAAGTGGAAAGCGCCAGGAGGAGGCGCCGAGGCAGAAGAAGTTGTTGCACAGACAAGTGCCTTGCTCAAGGCGGGCAAGGACCTATGTTGAGGGCCTTCGCCCGTGAGCTTATTAGTCGGAGCTTTTCCTCCTTTATCTCCGACTGGCAACGTGTAATGAGGCCGCAGTGATATCCGCCCACCGAAAGTTGGCGGCGAGAGGCCTGATTTTGACAAGGCCCAGCACGGTTGGGTCGAGGTCGATCCTCGGGTGGTGTGTATGAATTATGCCGACATAATTGCCGGGCGACCTCCTTTCCGTGATGGATACTTTACATCCTCGCCTCGCCTCCCGACGGCGGGTCAGAATCACCCAAGGAAGATGAAGACGTAGAGCTTCAAGCATTCCTTGTTTAGCGAGAGCCTAAACCGAGGAGGCGGGGCCGAGCTCGACGTCCTTCCGGGAGATCGGCAGCCGTTGGAGGAGCAGCAGCAGGTGGCGCAGCAGGAGGTTGATGGGTCCGGCAATGAGCCCGAGGTCGGTGGACCTAATGTAATAGGTCGATTTGGTCGGTCGATAGGACCGCTTTGTATTTAACTTCTACTTAATAATAGACACATTTCTTGAAATGCGTTTTGTCTTGTTTATTTCTAGCACTCCACATCTCAATACTTGGACTCGATCATGAGCCGACAAAGCTAAAGGAGGTCCGTGCCCTAGCGTAAAAGAACGAAGAGGCACTATTTTGGAAGAGTCGATCGTCTGAGCCGACTCAAGTCTCGGCGAGTATGGACATCGCCGGCATCATCCGCCGATCCGAAGAAGAAGTCAAGAGGTCGATGGTGAGGCAACGCCTCGGCCGAGAACGAAACTCTTAAGTTAAGGATGGTGCATCTCGGAGTCCGGGGTGGACTTTTCTCGCCGACGTTGTTCATGGGCGCCTAATGCGCGCGAGGAAGAGCTGAGTGGCACAGAAATCGCACGGTGTCTCCGGGAGCATGTCAATATGAAGCGCGATCCACCGATGTGGCGGCGAAACCATTTCAAGTCGATGAGCGGGTCAGAGCCCGCCGGGTCAGGGATGGTGTTGAGGGACGGCGGCGGGAACAAGAGAAACTTCAAGAAATGCCCGACCTCGTGAAATGCCTCGAGATCTACGAGATCGTCCCAGCGCCGCTTGCCCAAGCCTAGTAGTCGACCGCCGACCCTACCGGTGTCGGGGTTGAAGAACCCGAAGAAGGGTGGTTCCGACCACGCCCACGCCTGTTGAGGTTACTTGGTCCGGCCGCATCGTGAGCGCCTCGGCCAGCCCGGAGCTCGGAAGAAAAGGCATCGAACCCGTGAGAGCCTCGTGGCCAGGCCGGGAGCTCGGAAGAAAAGGCATCGAGCCCCGAGTCGGGCAGGCCGGAAACGCCAAGGTCGGATCATGGCGCGACGCGGCAGCGACCCAGCAAGGAGAGAATCCAACTCGGCCCTGGGAGCTTCTCGGCCTGAGCGTGACGAACCTTTGCCTAGCGTCTCGGGAGCAAGCCTCGGGGGTGTTAGAGTCCCCGTTTCAAGTCGGGGTGTCTCCGAGGTTACGCCGAATACGCCATGGGCGGGTCACTGGGATGCCGGCCTCATCGACTGGGTTGAAGGCACGGAGTTTATTTAAGGAGTTCATCGCCGACCTGGAGATTTTGTCCAGATCTGGTAGTAGCAGTGAGTTGTGGCGCGTGGAGCTCTAAGCCCGAATAAATTTGTATATAGCTTAGACTTTGTATGTAGTCGTAATGTATTTGGACTCGCTCCAAAGTGTACATTTTCCCTCGAGAGGTACAAACATAGCTTAGACTTCGCTTTGGTCGTAAATATTTTTAGATCAGATACTGAGTGTATATCTTCCCAAATAAAGGGGCATAATTTGATGAGATCCGATCCGATGTCTTTGCATGTAGATATTTCAACTTAATGAGTAATCAGATGCGTGCATGTAGACGCTCAATTTAATGAGTAGTCCAGATGCGTTGCAGATCGGGACGCTCAATTCAACGAGTAATCTACGAGTCGGGCGCGCTAGTGAGTACCCTACTTAGTGGGTTTTTCATCTTGTGAGGCGTCCCTCGTGAAGGTTTAAATGTGGTATATCCAAATAGATGTTCGATATGAATAAAATGAGGAAGTGAAATACTCATTAGAAAAATAAATATTTTATTCAACAAGTATATAACATCGCACTTGAAGAAAGCAATAAGGAGACTAACATGACGATCCGAAATCGAAGCTATGTAAAGTACCTTAAATGAGTGATATGCCGAGTTCTGGGATAAAGCGCACTGATAGGCGAGATAGCTTGTAGGCCCCTTGCCGAGGTCCTCGTGAACGCGGTATGGGCCTTCCCATGTCCGGATCCAACTTGTTAAGACGCCGGCTCTGCTTCATTATTTAAGGACGAGGTCGCCTACTTGCGGTCGGAGGCTTTGACCTTTGTTGTAATACCGCGCGACCGGCCTCAGACTTAGCTTCGCTTATGAAGGCGAGTTCGTGTTTCTCTTGAGCATCAAGGTTGGCCCGCAGGTCGCCCTCGCTCCCATCCCGGTCAAAGTGAAGAGTGCGTGGGCTTGGATTTCACCTGCCGGTATGACGACCTCGGTTCCATAGACCCAAGCCGAAAGGGTTTCTCCGTGTGAAGTCCGAGGTGTCGCTCAGTAGGACCGAGGACTTGGGGAGATTTTCAGCCCGATCGCCTTTAGCTCGGTCCTAGCCTCTTCTTTAATCCTTACGATCGTGACGGTTCGTCACTCGGTCTCGACCATTTGCCCGCGGGTGTGCGATCGAGGTGAAGCGTTGTTCGATCCGGAGCTCTTCACACCATTTCTTGAAATTTTGTCCACGAACCGGTGCCGTTGTCCGAGATCGATCGTATGCGGTATGCGGGCGGCGACTATGTTTTCCACACGAATGTCGAATCCTTTCGCCCGTGAGGCTCGAAAGTGGCTCACTTGACCCATTTGTGAAGTAGTCTATGGCTCGACTAAATATCGCCGACCGGTGCTTTCGGCTCGAACCGCCAACGATGTCGATCCCCACCGCATGAAAGGCCACGGACTCTGCAGTCGCCGGATCGGTCCGGGTAGCTGACCGTGAGCTGGGCGGCACTTTGCACACTTTGACGAGCTCGCCGATCTTGAATAAGGGTGGCCAATAATATCCCGACCTCGCCTTCTTCGAAAGAGCCCGTGACCGATGTGGCTTCCGCAAGATCCTCCGAATCTCATTAAGCACGTAGTCGCCTTCTTCGCCCAAGGCACTCGGGAGGGTTGAAGGTAAGACTTCGGTAGAGCGCCTCATATATGAGATATTTCTGGATTTCACCATCATCTTTTCGACCTCAAGCCGGTCCCGAGGTAGTGTGCCAACTTCCGTGTAGCTTCGTGACGCCATCCGCTTTGGCTCAACTTCGTGATAACGCCGACACGGGCGCCTCGATGCTTCGAATGAATTTTCTCCACCTGGCGGATTTGCGATGATGAAGCCAACTTACTAAGGACGCCACCGACTGCTTTCCCTCGTGGATTTGGTGAATCTTGAAGCACACGAATGAGGTCAGATCTTTCGCATTCTCGGTATTGCTTCATTCGATCCTCCTTGGCCTCAGATGTGCTTGGGACCCGGTTTACCACGACACAGGAATCTCCGAATATCCGACTTTGTCCACTTTCAATTTTGCTTTGCGGAGTCCCGAGATCGGTGCCGTACCACTTCGTTATTGGTGGTCGGGAAGGTAAACCGGAGGCGTCGTCTCTTGCTGCTTTTACGGGCGAGGGAGGAGGATGCCGCTTCCGCATTGCCTGCCTTACATGAAGCTCCGCCCACGACATCCGCCAAAGAACTATCGGGCGATGCAAGACAAGTTCTTCCATTGCGGGGGTGGGAGTGACTCGCTGGTAGAGCCGACCTCGGTGAATTTGCCTCCGCCAGAAGTCACAGAGCTGCCTTTATGGTCGGCCCGTGAGTCACGAGATGTCGTGCTCGTCGAGCTCCAAAGCCCACTGGCTATACGTCCAGATGACTCGGCTTTGACAAGACTTGTCTTAAAGGTAAGTCCGTTAGTACCGAACGGAATGGGCTCGAAAGTAGGGTCGAGGCGCCGCCATGCTCACGCGGGCATGAGCTATCTTCTCGAGGTTGGTGTACCTTGTCTCGGCCCTTCGAGAGCCCTACTGATGAAGTAGATGGGGAGTTGCCGTCCCATCTCATCTCGCACCAAGATCAATGATTGCCTCGTCCGAGGCGGATCTAGCAACGATAGGTTTCACCTTGCTTGGGCGGATAGGGTCTGTGGTGGCGAGATATTCCTTCACCGTATGGCGACTGGAGTTCTTCCCGCCAGCAACTGAGCTCTCCTCAGATCTGAAGAGGAAGCATCTTCTCGGCTCGAGATAGGAATCTGAGAGGCGCCAGCATCCGGTGAGTTTGTGGATCTCACGGATGGTTCTTGCACCGCATGTCGAGCAATCGCCTTCACCTTGGTAGATTGGCCTTGTGCCTTCTTGAGAAACCCAAGATCCCGTGAATTTACCCGCCTTCACCACTTAATGTGCACTGGGATTAAGCTTGAGGTTGGCCGACCGAGGAGCCGGAGGATAGTTTCGAGGTCGGCTGGCCCGCTCGGCTTTTTGCTGGGACTACTATATCGCCGACGAGACTTCAACGATTTCCTATGTGATCTTTGAAGATCGCGTCCACCATCCTTTGGTAGGTAGCTCAAGCGTTTTAAGACCGAAAGGCATCTTCCTAGGCAAAGACACCAAGTCGTTGATGAACGCTGTTTTGGGGCGTCCTCCCGGACTCATCAGACTTGGTGGTATCCTCAGATAAATCCAAAGAAATCAAGATCTCATGTCCCACCAATGCCTCCACCTTCTTGTCAATGTCGGGAGGGTAACGATCCTTCGGGCGGTGTTTATTGAGGTCGGTATAGTCGACACATGCGCCCATCCCCTCACGGCTTTTCGAACCACAACCGGATTAGCCATCCAGTTGGGTATTGACCTCGCATGATTTTAGCCTCGCAGAGTGGGTCACCCGCCCTTTATGACCGGTCAGGCCCGCTGCAAAACTTCTTCTTCTCGCGAACCGGTTTAGCGGCCGGGTCGATGCTGAGACGATGAAAGTTATGAGCTCGGCGAAACCTCGATCATGTCAGTGGGGACCATGCAAATACATCCTCGATTCCTCGGTCGCACGACCGTCATGAATATTAGTGAACCTGTGTTGATCTCGACAACTTTGGAAGGTCATCGTCAGATAGTCAAGATTCTCAATCGTCATCCCGAGGTGGCAACTTCGGGGTTCTCAGAATTGCTAGGGCCGAGGTAAGGCCGCATCTGGGTCGAGACTCGTAGTATCTTTAGCCGCCGTTTGGTCACCCCGAATGTTTAACACTCCCACCGGTGGGTATCTTAATGGCGAGGTGGTACACGGAGCAGACGGCCCCGATCACAGCTGACCAATCTCTTCCCGTGATAATGTTGTATGGAGAGGAGCTCGACCAAGAAAAATTGAATGGCCTGGTGACCGACACGGGAGCACGCCCTACTGGAACCGGAAGGGTAATGACACCCGGTCGAACCGCCTCGAGTAAAGCTCCGCAATCGAAGGTGCGGATGTACTAATTCCTCCAACATCAAGTTTATCCAGCAGCTCGAATATGATGCTAACGGAGGTCTGGTGTCAATGTAGACCCGATGTACGTTCTTGTCGCCCACCACGGTCAGTATAGTAATGGCGCCCGGTGGGCATAATCTTGGTATCGGGTCATCTTCGGAGAACACGATGTTCTCTCCATCCCGAGTCGCTTGTTTTCGGCTCCTGGGTCGGCCTCCAGCCTCATTTCTAAGTGACGATCTCGCTGCATACAACGGCAGTCCGTTATAGCATAGACTGCCCATCGCATTGGGACCTTCGCCCCGCCATCTTCGTGTCGGGCTGCCGCTGAGGTCGGTCCGCAGCTGTTACCACCTCCATTTTTCCCTCTGCGCTTTTTATTACCCGCCCAGTCGGCCGATGTACTTCTTCGGCCTTTCTTCGACGAGCTCACAACTGTGAGCTCAAGATCCTCGCATCTTCTCAGACGTGACCGCACTCGGTGGTAGTCACAATACTTTCCTCCGCTGACTTTTTTTTCGATCCTCCTTTCATGGAGGGGTTTGAAAGAGCTCGGTGTGAAGCTCAAATATTTCCATACGGATTTGAGCAGTAGGCGCCGCTATTGCCGGGGTTTGGCCGAGGTCCCACCTCGATTCTCACGGGCCCTGATTCTCTCGAACGCACTGCGCTCAAGTACCGGCCTCGATCCTCCGGGCTTCCTTCTTCATCCGATCCATCCTCGCAGGATCTCTCTTCTTCCGGTCCGACTCGTCCCCTTCGACGGTTGTCAACCAAGGTCCAGACGACTCAGCCGCCTTCTACCGTTCACGGTGATCTCTTTATTCGCAGCACCGGGATCGGATCCTGCTCTCAATGCGTTGATGATGTTGAAATCGTTACTCTCATCTATTTTAAGGGACTCCATGATGAATCTTGAGACGAAATTCGACATCGCCTCGCCCCGCCCGCGGATTGTGTTGCGATCGGATGAAGGTTGTCGAGGCGGCATCTTTGGTAAAACGCCATTCGAATCGATCCATGAGGTCTTTGAAGCAATGGATGCTGTTCGGCGAGCGAGGCGAACCAACGCCGGGCGTTGGAGATCAAGACCCTCGGGAAGACCTTACACATGTGGAAATCTTCCATCCCTCGTTTGCCATGTTAGTGGTATAGCAAATAGGAAGTCGGGCGGATCTCCAAGGCCATCGATGCAATGATATTTGGAGCACGGTATCGGGCAAGGCGGGGCGTATCCGTAATCTCCTCGAGAATGAGAGATAATCCTACCGTGCTTGGTTTAACCGGGAGCTTCTTGCCATCTCTCTCGTAGGAGTGGGAGATCGATAGCGGCGTCGTCGCCTCTCCGATGGGAGTTCGACCGCTTTCCTCTCTTCTCTCGCCCGACCGCATGGGCATTACGCCGAGGTGGAGAACGGCCTCAGCGGATGGTATGAAGGCGAATGGTCGCGATAGTTTGGCCGAGGCGAATGAACTCGGCATTGGGCGGCCATCGCGCGCGGTGAACGTTGATTGATTCAAGAGGCGAACGACCTCGGCCGTCAGAATCACCAATTCGGGCACTCTTGAGGGCCCGCCCCGCTTGTCCTCCGGTTGAGGAAACTCGAATTGATTGAGTTTGCTGAGGAATTCGGACACCGCCGACCGAGACTCGTGGGAGCGGTGAACCTCCTGCTCACCTGCATCGAGGTCGGTATCTTCCTCCTCGTTGGGGGCCATCCCGGCGGTGTATGGAAGCATTCTCCATGTAGCCTCGTGTGTGTGACCGGTGGCGTCCGCGATCCCCTTTCCCCAACGCGGTGACCACCGATCGTCCTCTACACTAAGTTGTTACCGACATCGCCGGCGAGATTAGCGCTACACGTGTCCTTGCCATTAAATTGTAGAAAACATGCCTTTTGTTCAAAAGAAAAGAGTTTCCCGCAGCATTTGCGCCAATGATAAATCTGTATGTTAGTATGCAAGATTTAGAAAAGCAAGAACAACATGTGAGTTTTTACGTGGTTCGATCAAGAATCGATCTACGCCACCGTAGGTGATGATCCTCAAGATGTTCACTATAATTTTATTACAATGAGTATCTCAAAGAGCTTTAGTGTTCAAGAATTTGCTAACCCTTTTACCTTCAATCTAATTCCTATTTATACATAAACGTAGACCTTGTAACGAATCCCTTGATTGGCGGGCTCACGATCCTTCAGAATCGACCATGATCTTCACCATAATTGCCCATGATTTCCACCGCTACCCCCTAATCTTCGCTGACTCCGCCTTTAATTAGGGTTTTGATTAGGTTTAGAGGTCGTGTTTGGGCGAACCAGTAGACAAAGATTAGGTCGCCCACTGCTTGGGCCTCGCTAGTAAGCCCCGAGAGGTTGGGCCACATCCTATCACCCAGTGAGGCTAACCAAACGGGAAGAGACGACAACCAAGCATATTATATGTAGTAAGAAATTAGTAGTTTTTTTTATATCAAAATAAAATAAAATGTTGCAGTACACTGGAAATCATCAACACATCGTAAAGAATGGGTACACCCAATACCACAAAAATGAGTAATCATCACAAGAATCACCAACACCGCACTCACCGAATCGAACCCGGTCCGCACTGCAGTGGTGGTACTTTTCACCACGCATCACTATCGTTTATGTCCGTATTTTCCATCCATTTATTAAATTAATTCCCAGCTCCTCCATTCTCCAACTAAAAAGAATTGAAATTTAATATGCAGCAAGCATGGCATTCGACTAATGATATCCCCAATTTCATGCTCGCTACCATGTAGTTCAAATTCAAAATGTGACCCCATAGTCGATAAAAGCATCATTTCACGGCGTGTTCGACTCAACTATATTTCCTTAGAAGAAGAAACATTAAATCATGAAAAGAACATTGAAAGTACGGTTCAAAACGCGATTAATGAGTCGTTTGTTGGAAAAGGTGTACGTAATAAAGACAAGATTTCCCGTGGCACAACGTGAAATGTAAAGGTAGGAGATCAAACTAACAATGAATTTGAAATGTAAGAATACAATCGAAATCGAAACTGTGAACAGATGCCGAGTCGAGGAGGCCTCTTTCCGAAGACGAGATACGCCTTAGTGCTCTCGGTTACGCGATCGTCCCAAAGACGAAACGGCTGCCTCGTAGGTGGCAAGACCACAGACCAACGAGCTCCCATGAACCGGACGGAGAGGCGAGGCGTAGCTCGACACGAAAAATATGTATGCAGTGGAGTGCTCTAGGTATGCCGGAATGCTTTTGCGAGGGTAGCTTATGCCGGGAGACATGTCCTATTTATAGGCGTCCCCTCCGGCGGGAAGATCTTGAGTCAACACCGCATTGATGTCGGGTGTTACGGAGTTATGTCCCCTATCGAGTCGCGGCGGTTCTGGAGACAACGTGGGCACGCTTCCGCAGAGCCATCATGTCGAGCGCACCGACTGCCACGATTTAACTCGACAACGCGCAATGCGTCCCGTGTTCATTGGACGATCCGGGCGCCCTTCAAGGCACAAGCAGCCCAACGGATCACACACGAGTCGGGCCTCGGACCAACCCATCGCACAAACAGCCCAACGGATTGGCTACACGACTGGGCCTCGGACCAACTTCATCTTGGGCCCGATCAAACGCCGATCCAAAATATAAGGACAACGGGCCACCAACCGTGGCCACGGAACCGTGCCCACGAACAGCCCAAAGAACAGCCCAAAGACCACCCAAAGACCAATTGCCAAGATCCAAGATCCAAGATCCAAGATCCACGATCCACGATCCACGATCCACGGACCACGACCTCGGACCACGGAACCGAACCAAACCGAACCGGAACCGAGCCGAGCGAGGCGGGCCGGGCCGGCAGGCACGGCGGGCGCGGCGCTGGCGCTGGCGCGGCCATGGGCGCCGGGCGCCGGGCACGGCACCGGCCCATGGCGGGTATGCATACAGGGCGTGTGCGTGGCTTTCAACCATCACTTGTGCACATAATTATACTAAGTGTTCAATGACCCACTTATATAGACAATTAATGAAGGTACATTAATCAATGTGGGATAAGGATTAATTAATCCATGCTTATCCCATTAATCACATAACTCCATGTTTAAGTGACCAACTTTGATCCATTATTTCACTCACCGAAATCGGATTTGAGAATGTGAATACACCACGATCATCTACTCGAACGTAGATCGATCCTATGCCGCTTAATTTCACAAAATTAAACGTTATCGCCACTCAAAATCTTGGTCAAAGTAGCTTCCTCGAAACTCGACCACATATATAATATTATATATATATGCACGCGATTTTCAACAATCCCCCACATGAGTGGAAATAGCCATATGCATGATGCAGACACAGCCTCGATCCTCAAGAGATGTTAAAATATTTGGACAGTGGTTTATGGCCTTGAACCTTCCATAGTTAGTACCATCGAGTACACAAAGTGATTAGTGGACACGACGCTCAACTATTCCCCACGTCAGTAATCGAAACAATGGTATTAACACTTTAACACCTCAACCTCATCCGCTCACGCTTGATTCCATTTTGCCATGGACATCCACTTTGGATTCATAAGTGTTTTGTTTGAAGCGGCCCCACTTCGCACTTACATAGGTGATTCTTTACCGAGTATCTCGCCATACTCAACCTCCTCGAGGTATCTTAGAATCATCGAGAGTCAACGACTCAACCTCACCACTAAGCAAGTTTTTCAACACTGCTTGCTTTCTAGGAATGTACTAACTGAGTGTTTATACACGAACTCATATAGCTTAGTTCTCCCATCGAACCAAGTTCTCGGGATCTCCAACATCATGGTCAAGTTACCACTACGATTGTTCTTAAGACGTGGATTTTAGTCCCATTCCTCTAAAGAACTTGATCATTTGATCCCGCTCAACCATTTGGTTAATCTGATCCGCCAGATTATCTATCGACTGACATAGTCAATCGATATAACCCCACTCGAGATCAAATGCCTCACCAGATATGTCGCCGACGATATGTCGAGACTTACCATTATACAAACCACTTTTCGCCCTTCCAATAGTCAGTTGGCTATCACAAAGAATCATCACCGTGGCACGGGTTTAGACCAACATGGAATATCTTCCAAAATTACGAGCCACTCGGCTTTCCTCACCGCCTTTATCCAAAGCTATGAATTACGATTCCATGGTGGATCGGCTATACACGCCTGCTTTCGTGGATCTCAAGAAACAGCAGACTCCCCAATCGTGAACACGCACTCCACTTGTAGAAAGTGAATCTTTCGTGTCGATATCCAATTGGCATCACAAGCACCCTTCAAGCACGGGATATCTCGTGAATGCAGCCCATGATTTTGAGTATACTTCAAGTACCTCAAAACTCTCACTAAAGCCTTCCAATGCTCCTTGCTCGATTGCTCGTGTAACGACTCAATTTGTTCACTGGCCAGCTATGTCTGGTCGGGTGCAATTTGTAAGATACATCAAACACCCGATGACCTTAGCATAGTCTTGCGCCCAATGTGTTCACTTTGTTCTTACTCAAGTGAACATTGAGCTCTAATGGGGTCTTAGCAGCAAACTATCAAACGCGTTGAATTTCTTAAGCACTTTCTCAACGTAGTGAGATTGTGTCAAGACAATTCGTCTCGATCTTCTTAGAATCTTGATTCCAAGAATCACATCGCCTAAACCCATGTCCTTCATGTCAAAATTTCTATTTAACATGCGCTTTGTGTCATTAATGACTCGAGTATTGCTACCCATGATCAACATGTCATCTACATACGCACACACTATAACATAACCATTATCGTTGTTCTTAACGTAGACACATTTGTCACACTCTGTTGATTTTGAAACCATTTGCCAACATTACATTGTCAAATTTCATGCCATTGCAACTGCGCTTGTTTCAAACCATATAGAGACTTCACGAGTTTGCATACCTCGCCTCTTCGACTGGTACTACAAACCCTTCTGTTGTTCTATATATACCTCATCCTCGAGGTCACCATTCAAAATGCGGTCTTAACGTCCATTTGATGAATCTCAAGATTGTGCAAAGCAAAGAATTGCGGAAGCACCCTAATAGACGTAATCCTCGCACACAATGAATAGGTATCAAGAAATCGTACTCTCTCTTTGTTTAAACCCTTCGACAACCAAACGGGCTTGAAAAATGTGTTTTAACATCGTGGATACCATTTCATCTTTGCAAACTTAATTTATCACGTGTATTAGACGGCGCTGCATCAAGAGCACTCATAATGCATATAAAACTCACCAACCGAAGTTAGATTAAGATATGCAGAAGAAGTTGTTTTCGCCCTCGAAGAGAAGTTATCTTAAACAAACCACTCATAGAAAACTCTAAAATATGCCGGTATCCGATATGAACGCATAGAAAAAGCTACTCAAACCACTTGTGACCCGACAAATCGACTCATCAATCATTTCATTCCATCAATCTCAAAAGCATCGGGTTCGAAGCTCAGACCAAACAATGTTGTTAAACTTTTGTTCATTCGAATCATCATTTAAAGTTCGAGGAATCTTCTCAACTTGAGCAATATATGCCACATACAAAATCTATGACGCGGTGGCTCAAGAACTTCGCAATCGCTTTTTCAACGCTGGATCCTCATCGCTTATCAACATCTTAGAGGAGTTTTCATGCATTCAGAAATTTAGTAAGCAACCACTAATAAGATTCAAAGTCCTCTCTCGTTAAGAACCCAAAGACCAAACGTCACACACTTACCATGATTATCTCATCTCGCGAATGGCGCAAAAATCATTTTGTACCTAATATATGAACATAAATAACAAATATAATGAATATCAATAGTTCTAAAAATCAGAGAACAAACAAGAATAATGTGTCAGATATAATTATAGATATACTATGAAATATATCATTCTTAAACATATATATACATATATATACAAAATGGATAATGCATTAAATATGAAATACATTTATAACTTAATAACACTATTTAACTTTTATACTAACCTATTAGTGGAATAGGTAGCATCAAACGACACGCTTCGCCAAAAATATGATAATTTTCAATCGGATATCGAGTCCGCCCAAAAAGACTCTTAATGCTTCACCATCCACAATGTACTCAAACGAAACCATTACAAAACTCACGCTTATGCTCCAACTCAGAATAAAATTTCACAATCTACTCCATTAGCAAACGCCTTCATATCACGCGATAATTTTAAACTCAATATTAGTACAACCAATATACTCAAACTACCGACAAGCTCCTTAAAAGTCCGAATGATCGATATGCCCTATGTTTCCGCCTCCCGCATTTAGCAATTATCATTTCATGTGCAGATTAATCTTTTGTTACACTTCATAAGATGTTTGAAACTTTCTCGACACCATCTCATGATTGTGACCTTCAATAAAATTCGATACCACATAACCAACAACAAGATCTAAATGAAATACTATGCGCCATGCATCCCGATCTAGTAGACATCCTCACGCTTTTACAAGTAGATTGTGCTTTTTCAAAGACTCAAATCAATATTTTTAATACCTCTTTGTTACAAACAATATAACGCCAACAATCAGATCATCATCGCCTCGACTCAGAGACAAACGCTTCAAACCCACACGCGATGTAATATTCACGATAAAATTGTCTCCATTCTTTAAAGTTCAAAATCTTTCCAATATACAGCTTCATACCATTAGACAATTTGGAATATGTTCATCCGAATTTTCGATTATAACCCAAATCAAATGAAAAGGATGATTACAAAGCATAAATATGTCAAGATCTTTTTATAATATATAAACAACAATATAAATATATCGCTCAGGTATGTATGTCAAATAATATGTTATACAATATATAAAATAATGCAACGTTATATATCGACCATTATATATTTGTTTCATTTGATATCGTAAATATTCACAATATTTTATAGATATAATGTGCTATATATAATACATATCAGGTTATATAATATATTAATTAGTGCAACAATATAAACCTAGAAGTATATCTTTGTTTTTATTATATCAAAATAAGTACTCAACATTATAGATATATCTTGCTATGTATGTCAAATAATATATATATAATATATAAAATAATGCAACGTTATATACTTACCATTATATATTTGTTTCATTTGATATCGAATATTGACATAATATTTTATAGATATAATGTGCTATATATAATACATATTGGTATATATATATTAATTATGCAACAATATATACGAGAAGATATCTTTTGTTTTTATTATATTAAAAATAAGTACTCAACATTATATATATATCAGTAATATATATATCATATAGCATGTGCTATTAATATCACATATCATGCTATATAAAATATTAATTAATGCATTATTATTCCCCGATCAAGATTTGTTCGCTTAATTTAATATATTCAATATGTGGTTGATATATAATGTGCTATATAAATAACATATTATGCTATATAATACATTAAGTAATGCAACATTATATACCGAGAAGTATACCTTCGTTTCATTAGGATCTTAAATGTGTAATCAACATTATATATGTTGTGTGCATGTATATCATATATTGCTATACATTTATAAATTAATGCAACATTATATTATATCGCTTAATGTAATATAAGATATTAACACAATAACTCATATTACATTCTTTATAACTTTGAATATAATTTATGAACCAGAAATCGATTTGATTTAATGTGCACAACATATAAACATGATATGTAATATTATACGAAATACTGCAATAAATGAAAACAAAACAGCTTCAAAATCCATTATTAAAGTGAACTAATTCGCTTTAAAGTAAACTCAAAACAAGAATGAATTTTAATAAAAATATCTTCAAACCATAATACAAACAAACATACCATTAAAATCATTTCGACGATTTAACTAGATCCACATTCGCTCAAGATATGTTACATCCGATAAAAAGAAAATACAAATTCAATAAAATTATACTATCGGGTTTATACAAAAAGGCATATTTTATCTTAAAATTTTCTTATTATGTTGATTATTCAACCATCGAAATTATTTCATAAAACAATCAAGAATGAAACACATAGTTTATACGATACTCTATACAAAATATGTGAAAACAAAAGTAAAACGAATGAAGATGTAAAATCAAAATAAATCTCAAATGCAACATTACAATAATGAAAAGCAATAAACATCAATAACAGACATACAAACATAAAAGTAATAACATAAAAATTGTAATAGAAATTAAAAAGAATCATAAGCAAACCTAGATTCTCCATTGTCGCTGATTGTATTTCGCAATGTTTTATGTTATTTTGTCTATACCGAATTCCCAAGATTCAAATGTGTATAGATAAAAATCATAACCAATCCATTTAATTATGTAAACCCATGAATTTAAGAACTACCATATCTTATCTCTTATTTTTAAAATCGAAATTATACTAAATCGTAGCACGCGGCATTCAATAATCATAGCATTTATATAAATAAATCTGACTCATAGATCTAACTTATTTAAGGGTCAAATTTATTCTCATTTCTCACACATATATCTATTCTCATATGATCTCTCTCTCTCTCTATATATATATATAATTTTTCGCCACCACTTTTGTAAAAAATTCATGTTTTCTTTTTAATAGATAGATGTCGGTAAAATTTATCATCTTTAGATAGCTTAGTCTTATCTCGTTGTTAAAGAGTCATTCTCTATTGATAAGATGTCATTTTCATTGTAGACATCTCACCTATAAGTTGAGACTTCATTTGTTTTTCCGCCTATAAAAAGGCATTTGTTTTTTATCTGAAAACCACCGCATTAGGCTAATTGAAATAATATTTTAAGTTTTCTCAAAATCTACACATGCCGCTAAAGTTTTCGCTTTTCTTCACGCCTAGATTAAAACCAAGGTCCATATAATATTTCTTCATTCTTAAAAACCTTCGATTCACTAATATATTCTCCGAAACGAAGGTCTGCCCCGCTCATATCTTCAAAGAATTTTCAAGGTGACGAGCCCAAGTTTTGTGCTCTTTTTCTATGTCTGTCTAGGTCTAGATCGAGTCTTTGTGTCTTCTTGTCAGGTTTTGTGTCCTGGAGGACAAACCGTCCGCAGGCGGCAAGGCAGGCGTAAAAGGGCAACACGGAGTGAAAACTACATGGCGGATTAACCGAGATACTATTGCATCCGAGGGCACAAGGAGCTTACCACGACAGTGGCATCCAACCCCAAAGAGTCGCTTTCACATACTCATGCGCTTACAAATACACAAGTTCAATCTCCAAAAGGTTAGCTAACGGGCGCGTATGAAGAAGAGAAGGTAAACCAAGAGAAGAAAGAAGGAAGAAGGAAAAGAGAAGAGAGAGAGGCCGGGTTGAGATGCGATAAAGAACAACCCATGACGAAGAAGACACGGATCGTGATAGATCCCGCAAAACCGGAAAGATGCACGATGATACCGAATCCCATAAAAGCAGGAGGAGATCACCTCAACCGTCCGCAAGGAAACAATGCGATCAACAAGGAAACCTTAAGGTTATCCACCTATGGCTATAAACGCACGATCTCTCTACTATAAATATAGGATTAATACGCGACCAGGCGATCATCGACATCATTATCATTCACGATTTTCTGCTCCTTCACAAACCACCACCACATACATTGTTCCTCTCGGGCAAACTCTTTATTCGCCAGATGTTTGTTCATGACTTGGTTGCTGCTTATTTCATTCAAGTAATAGTAAGTTGTTTCCTTCATGATGGTCTCAATTAACCGCTGCATGTTTGTTTATTTTATGTCCGGCTAAGTCTTTTTTCTCGGTTTGGGTATAACCAATGAAGCATGATTAATATAACTAAAGAGGTCTAAGTAGGCATTACGATTGCGCATGTGTTCCCAAGCACTAGGTCCCGAAAGCAATATATAGCTTAACCAAACTCGTGTGTTAGTGCGGATAACATAGTGGGAAGGGAGGTTGCAAGTAATAATTGATTAGTGTCGGTGTCCCGCACCCCAAATAGTACGATTGGTGGAGAGTTGAGTATCCTAGCCGCCTTTGCTAATACCGTCTCTGTTTGATCATAACTCGCATGTAGTCCAGATGTATCGAGGTGTCCTCGCAGTAGTATTACGAGTTAGATAGTTTATAGTTGTTTCAATCAAAAGTATACTCTTAATTGACTCACAATCGAATGAGGTGTCAGTAGGAAAGTTAACCCTAGTCGCCTCTCAAGGAAAACTTACAGGCCATTGTTCGTGGTCTCACACGTAAAGCGATTAAATCCTAAACATTCAATACCAACAAGGGGTTTAAACATGGTAAATCGAATACGAGAAATAAACAACATCCTAAGCTAGTTGTCAATCCAACTAAACTAATAAAGCAATAAAACTAAACCAGAGGTTGTCAATCCCAGTTGATAAACTATTAAAGCAAGAAACGAAACGATAAACAAAAGCAATAGCAATCCAATTCTATGGGTTGTCAAGCCCCAATCTAAATCTAATTGCAACAATCATACTCATCAATCAACCAACAAGAATGAATTAAACGAAGCGTAATAAATCAAAGCAATATAAATCAACAAAGTAAGAAATCATTAAATAAGAACAAGGAATAGAATTGAAATGGGAAGAAATTGAACCATACAATTGAAATGGAAGTAATGAGCTTTCGAATCTATGTTCTAGATCTCCAAATGACAAAGAAATTAAAGAAATAAATCAAGGAAGAAAACTGGTGAATGGCGCCCCAAACGAGAGAAAACAGGCAAAATAAAAGAAGGGTTTCAGATTCGTTTAAAGATTATAGCGCAGAGAATCGCGACAACCGATGCGACGCAGGCCGGACGCGAAGCTACTGAATGAATCACTCACCGCCAAAGACCGGACGGAGCCAAACGCCGGACGGCCGAGATTCTGACGACGCCCGCCGGGAACCAAGCGCGGACGGACGAAGACGATGGAGAGGCCGCTAGACGAGACGCGCTGCGGGCATGATAGCGGCGCGCGAAGGAAGCGCTACCGGGCGCGCAGGACGGGCGCGCACTGGGGAAACGCGAAGGGGCGAAGGGCGAAGACGGAGGCGCGAAGCGCGGGATCCCGCCACGATGGAGGCGCATAGAGCGGGCTGGCCACCCAAGACCGGAGCGGGTGGTCGGGTTGTGCGGGCTGGAGAGGCTGCGCACGGAAAAGTGTCGGAGAAAGGCGAAAGAAGGCTGGCGCAATGGGCCGGAGGCGACGGCCGAAAGTGAAGGCTGCACTCGTGAGGCGTGAGTGGGCGCCGGCCCCATTGCCGAACGGAGGGGTTCGAACACGCTACGCACTCACGCGCGGGTGACGCGGCGGGCGCGGCGGAGCCGTGAGGCGCGCTGGCGCGTAGAGGTGCATTAACTGAAAGCGAGGCAATCCAACGCGCCGGAGCGACCGGGTGGCCGAGTCACGCCGATGGGCGAACGCGCGCCGCTGGCGCGCTTTGGTCGACGCCGGGCGATGCTAGCGACGGGCGCCCGGCGCGACTTTAACGATTCGACTCCTCCCTTATCTCGAACTCCGACACGCACGGTTTCGCCACGAACCTCTGCCGAGATGCTCTTTCATTATAATTGATCCTGAAGAATCATTTCATCCTTTAATGCCGATTTTCTGCAAAACATTGAAACGATCCAAGTAAGTCCAAATCGACAATAATAACCAACCAACGGTATAAATAGACAAACCACTAAAGTGACATGTAAAACAATACCAAGAATCAGCATAAATTATACCAAATAACTCCCCCACACTTATCCATTTGCTTGTCCTCAACCAAAGTCTATACTAATAAGAGTATGGAAGATAATTCATGCAACTTCACTCTTAGTCTAATCAATCAAACCTTATTGCTTCCTCCACACTGGTGTTTACGAATTCAAAGATAATGTGAAATAAATCTAGGACGGCAATTGATTTCCAATAAATAAAAGGGTAACCTCGCCGCACCCAACCTCCGTTAGGTGAACTAACTAATGTGGTCATCTTTAGCAACAAGTTCCTTTTAAAGCACAAAGAATGTTTTAACAGATTTTGGAACAATATTCGAAGGTGAACTCGATGAACTCGAGTCTCCTATCGTGGTTTCCCATGTCCATTTCTCAATTTACGAAAGAGGATGTAATCCCATCCTCCATTTCAACAATCTCAACAAAACCTGAGTTTCATTCTCCTTTTTTCTTTCTTTTCACACCTTTTTTTATATTAAGAAACAAGTATATAGATGGCCACAATGTTACCACTACCCCTAACATTAGTCGGACAAATCACATCAATTTTCCCTATTTATTTTCTATCAATCACAATCTCGCCAATTCACATTACACTCAAATCATATATCACCAAAAGTCTTAAATTCAAAATCAATTGACTACCACGTAGTTCAACAGACAAATCAAAATCCTAACTTACTCAAGATAGACAATACTTGATTCCAAGAAATCAAAATACAGCAAAGGCACATTGCAAGCATACAAATAGATAAGATACGCACACAAAACCTGATTAATCATCCGACACTTAATTCGAAAGCACCGCCCCTGCTTAAAACATTAGTAGCATAAAAGGCCAATAGAGATGATACTCGATAATAACGAAAGATGGCGTAGAGTCGAGCATCATCGCTTCACTACACGACTTACGACGCCCCAAATCTCTAGAATAATTCACACCGAAACCTCGCACCAAACAAAACCAAAACAAAAACGAAAACATAAACAAAAGCAAAACAAAACCAAAAGAAAACAAGAACCAAAACGGGCAAGAAAACAACTAAACGATTTAAACAAACAAGAGAGAAAGAAAGAAAAGAAAAGAAAACAAAACCGAGGGTTAACTCGCGTATTTCAATTTAACGCCGGAGCACGACGTATCCGATCGACAATGGACTATCCATACCTCACCGCAGAATATCATCTCGACCAAAGCATCGATGAACCATATAAGCAGAGGACAAGAAAAGCAGATAGTAAATCAATTAAGCTCAAATCAAACATCCTATTCTCCAAAGAGAATTAGATACTCAACCCCAAAGCACAATACTTTGGTGAATTAGATGTCGATATATTATAGATGTTACCTCAACCTTTCGTCCTTACTTTGTCCTCCTCTAGAAACATATAATTCAATGGTTGAGGCAGTCTTCCACTCAGAGCGGCTTGACATGCTTGTAACCTCACATGCCCACTCTTCTTCGCCTCTCTTCGTCCCCTCCAAGCATCGATTGTTCTTCACCTCCGTGAGCGGGCGCGTATGCTATTAACTTCATTTGCTCACTCTTCCTCGCTTTTCCACCTCCTCTAATTGTAGCAACTTATCAGAGTCTCCCACCCCATTCAAAATCGGGTCACTTTCAAGAAAAGCGACCGCCGAGTCTCGATCCGCTGCGGGGAAAGGTAGACATCATTTTCTTCCTCGCCCACCTCCGTGGTTGCAAAGACTGTCTCGGTGCCTCCAACCCCATTCTCAAGAATTTGAAGTTCATTCTCACATCGCCTCGCAATGTCCCCTTAGCACGATATTAAGTCGCACCATTTTCATCTCTACATCCGGCGCGATATGAACATCCATTTCGAACGGATGCCTCATTTTTTTGAGTGAACACATCCTCCCAACTGGGCTCGAGGCGAGCGGCCGTGGGTATTGTTGCGAGGTGGAGGGCACGCAAGTACGAATACAGAGGGATGGGTTGTGGGTACGGATATCGTGACGGAGTGGTTGCCCCAGAGGATTGTAAGCTCGATCCTCATATCGCGGGCAGGTGGTTGGTCCCAAGAAGGATTGAGGCTTGTTGCTCATCGTGTGGGTTCCAATATTCCGGTCAGTCGTGAGGCCGTCATGTGGGATCCCAATATCCCAAATCGGGCCAGGTTATTCCACCCCAACCATATCTTGCTCATAAACCGACTGATATCCTCGTATAGCTTAATCGGGCTCCTTCTTCAAAAGAAGAATTTGCCCACGACGAATCTTTCCTCCCCCACCAGATGCTATATATTCGATTGCCGGTAACCCCGCATTAATGCACACCAACAACAAAAACAAGATCACACGCACTGTGAGAAAAGCAAATGAAAGAAAAGAAACACGTAAACAAACAACACAAACAATATGCCTAAATTTTTCCCTAAGAATCAAGAAATTTGTTTCAATCAAAAGTATACCTTAATCGACCAAAATCGAATGAGGGTTGTAGTAGGGAAAGTTAACCCTAGTCGCCTCAAGGAAAACTTAACAGGCCATTGTTCGTGTCTTAACGTAAAGCGATTAAATCCTAAACATTCTAATACCAACAGGAGTTCAAACATGCGTAAATCAAAATACGAGAATAAACAAAGATCCTAAGCTGGGGTCAATCCCGAGCTAAACTAATAAAGCAATAAAACTAAACCGTAGGTTGTCAATCCCTAGTTGATAAACTATTAAAGAAGTAAAACGAAACTGATAAACAAAAGCAATAATAATCCAATTCATAGGGTTTGTCAAGCCCTAATCTAAATCTAATTGCAAATAAATCAAACTCATCAATCAACCAACAAGAAATGTAAATTAAACGAAAGCGTAATAAATCAAAGCAATATAAATCAACAAAGAAGAAATAATTAAATAAGAACAAGGAATAGAATTGAAATGGGAAGAAATTGAACCATACAATTGAAATGGAAGTAAATGAGCTTGCAATCTATGTTCTGTGATCTCCAAAGACAAAGAAATTAAAGAAATAAATCAAGGAAGAAAACTAGTGGGAATGGCGCCCCAAACGAGAGAAAAATCAATAAATAAAATCGAGCTGTGGTTTCGCTCTGCTCAGATTTATAGCGCAGAGAAATCACGACACGCCGACGCGATGCAGCCGACGCGGAAGTTTACTAGAATGAATATTTCACCGCCAAATACGGACGGAACCAAACGCCGGACGGTCGAGATTCGACGACGCCCGCACTGGAACCAAGCGCCGCATCAACGGCGCGCTGGGAGGCCACACGCCAGGAAAGCGCTACGAGACGACAAGTGGGGCGGCGGACAGGGACGCCGAGAAAATGCGCCAGCGCGGCCGGGCGCTGGCAAACGAAACGCTGGCGGAGGCGGACGCCAACGCCGGATGAGGCGCGGAGCGGCATCGGGTCACCCAACGCCGGATGTGCATGTCGGGTTGTGCGTGGCGCTGAGAGGCGCTGCACGGAGCGAGCATCGTGGAGAGCGAAGGCGAAAGCGAGGTGGCGCGGCGCCGGAGGTGACGCGTCGAGAAGGCCGCGCCGAGGCGCCGGAGTGGGCGCCGTCCCGCCGCCGACGGAGGGGCTTCACGCGCTGACTCCGCCGGCCGGGTAACGCGCGGGCGCGGGCGGCGACGGAGTTCGCGAGGCCGCGAAGAGGGGGCCGCCAACTGCGAAGACGAAATCGCCAACGCGCTAGAGGAGCGCCCGCTGGCGGCCGAGTGGCGCCGATGGGCGAACGCGGCGGGCGGCGCGCTGGTCGACGCCGGCGACGGGCCATGCGACGGGCGTCGGCGCGACTTTAACGATTCGACTCGCTCTCCTTATCTCAACTCCGATTTATGCCCGGCCACGAACTGCCGAGATTCTCATTATACTTGATCCTGCGTAATCATTTCATCCTTTTAATGCCGATTTTCTGCAAAACATTGAAACGAACCAAGTAAGTCCGAATCGATAAATAATAACCGAACCAACGGCATAAAGACAAATCACTAAAATCGACATGTAAAACAATACCAAGAATCAAGACAAATTCATACCAAATAGGGTATCCTTGCATTTTCACGTAAAGCGATAGATTTGGAGGTGCATCAGGGACGCGCGACAATCCACGACGATGTCTCTTATAATCGATTGATGCATGTCATATAGTGAAAACCTTTGCACCTATGACCGAAAGTGTTAATCATCTTCACCAAGTTGTTGCCCAAGCCAAATTGCTGATTATTTGATATTCCCTCGAGTTTGTTTCGTGTTACTTTAACTTTCTATAGCGATCAAAATAATTACACCACTCTCATTCCTTTTTGACATCGCGACATCGAGATTGCTACACCAACTCCTCGGATCGACCCATACTTATCGCCGGCACGCCTGACGGGCAATAGGTTATAAATTTATTTCAACGCTAAACGACACGGTCAAAATCGACGCTTTGCTCGGGAGTTGCATTCCAGAGTAACTCTATTTCGTGTTTATATTGCTTTTATCAGATGCTACGACCTAACCTTGGAGAGAACAGAGAACTCTGTACGATCCCGAGATCAAAAGACGCAGAGCGGCGAGAAGAAGACACGGCACGACAAGCTACCGATGGTAGCTAACCCAGAAGAAAACCCGAGGGAAATACGATGGGTGAACAACCACAAGTAGAGCGAACATTGAGGGAAATTGTGTTCCCCAACAACCGAACTCGAGGCCAACGGGCATCACTTTGCCCGCGATCAAGGCCACCGAGATGAAGCATTCCTTCATCCGATCCTCCCCCGATCCAAAGGACATGCCCGGAAGATCCACAAAGACATTTACAAGACTTCGAGATGGCGTGGAACTATCCGCGCCAACGAAAACCTTGGAGAGTATGTGAGATTAGTATCATTCCCTCTCTCCGCATGACGGAGCAAGAGAACGGCTCTACACCTCGCCTCACGAAGTGTGACCACTTGGGCACAACTTCATCGGTTCTAGAAGTACTTTCCCGCCGCCCGCATTCGTAACATGAGAAAAGGATAAGAAGATCAAACGGGCACGGGGAAACCTTTATGATTATCGAAGGTTTAAACAACAGAAAAATGCCCTCAATATCAAATTCCGCATCATGATCTAATCCAATATTTCATGGTCAAGCGGCAACTCGAGAAATTTGGGTGAATGCAGCTGGGGATCGATAATGAATAAAGTTCCCAGTGAGGCCTTTTAGATTGTTGGGCGAGATGGTCAAGAAAACAGAGACTGAGAGAAGTTCCGAGGCGCGCCGCTACTTCTTTAACCGCGAGACCAAGCCGATAAACTTTGAACTGCTCGACAAGTTCATAACCAACACGGGCTGTGGCAAAAGAAAGCTAAAGTTTGCAAATCAAGGGCGCGACATATCACACCTGATCAATGCCCCACCCTTTTAAGAAGAAGTCAATGCAGGGTCAAAATGGTAATGGACAATACTAACAGAGAGATATGATCCAAACACCCAAACCTATAACCCGTGACGGAAGAACCACGGAAATTTTAGGTGGTCTAACAACCAAAGAAGGCAGGACAACAACAACAGAAGACAGAATAATCACAGGACTATAGCGGGGCCATCGTTATCAAGTCGGCATACTATGGCACGAGAGAATGAAGGCTCAACAAGAGAACGAAATTCAAGGTCGAGACAAGTGAGTCCTGCAGCCTTGGGAACCAAGTTTCCCAATCGACGCATCAACGCTGCCTCGAGAAGTTAGAAGGAATTTACCTCCACAAGCAGAGTAAACGAGCTAGCCCAACCGAACGTCATCTGAGAAGGGAAGAAACCGCCGTAAAATTTTTCATGCCATGACGATGCAATATACCAAGGAAGATCTCAGCATCATATCGATCAAGACGAAGATGATCATGTGGAACCACCCAAGGAAAAATGGAAAAAGAAGACGTGATCATTCACCGACCCACGCCAAACCTAATCCTAACCCCTTCCGTGCAGATAAGAATCGAGAGGAAGAAATGAGGGAGATGATCGCGATTTCGTAGGTGGAAATTAATATACCGCTCATCATCGCCGGGCACGATGCCTAAGTGGGCAAGTTCATGAAAGAATTGTGCACGAAAGGTGAAATACAAAGACGATGCAAAATTCCAAGGAGAGAAATGTATCCGCAGTCCGCAGGGAAATCGCCTGAAGTGGGAGATCCGTGGATGTTTTTCATTCCCCGCGTAATAAGTCGAAGGGCTGCCGGATTTGGAGGCATCTATAAACGCCATGCCCTTGTCAATGTTTAACGAATTAAAAGTGGAAACCCCGCCACGAGTGGTTATCCAATTAGCGACAGTCCAACGCTCATCCGTATGAATCATCAAGACGATGTCAAAGTGATGAACTCATATTTCAATGGACTTCTATGTTCTAGATACGGGCACGATGGTAACAAATCATCGCTATATTATCGGCCGACCATTCATGAAGAGTCCGTAACTGTGATTGATCATACACGGCAAGTTATCCGTGATTTGACGCGGAGATTTGACCTTCAACATCTTCAAGGCCATGGAGCATCCGATTGATATTGAAGTCGTGGAATTCATCGATCACATTGAACCCATGGGAGAGACATCGCCCGAGATAGGTTTGCAAGACCTCGATGCAACCATTCAAAGTGGACTTAAGGAGAAGACGCCAAGAAGAAATAGCTTACGGACAATGCCGGAGGCCCCGCTTATTTAAGGAGCGAGCCCGAGGGACTCAAGTGGTCAATATACCGAACATGCCCAAGTCAAGGAAGAAGAAAAGCCTGCTCCATCCCTTATGAGAGCTCCCAAACTCGAGCTAAAGACTCTTCCTCACCACTAAGTATATATTTGGAAAGACGACACCTCGCCCGTGATCATCAATGCTAAACTTAGTCCAATCGTGAGGAAGTCGTGAAGAATGTTATAGGACGGCAATTGATTTCCAATAAATAAAGGGTAACCTCCCTGCACCCAACTCTCCGTTAGGCGAATCAACTAATGTGGTCATCTTTAGCAACAAGTTCCTTTTAAAGCACAAAGAATGTTTTAACAGATTTTGGAACAATATTCGAAGGTGAATCCTGATGAACTCGAGTCTCCTATCGTGGTTTCCCATGTCCATTTCTCAATTTACGAGAAAGAGGATGTAATCCCATCCTCCATTTCAACAATCTCAACAAAACCTGAGTTTCATTCTCCTTTTTCTTCTTTTTCACACCTTTTTTTATATATTAAGAAACAAGTATAGATGGCCACAATGTTACCACTACCCCAACATTAGTCGGACAAATCACATCAATTTTCCCCTATTTATTTTCTATCAATCACAATCTCCAATTCACATTACACTCAAATCATATATCACCAAAAGTCTCGAATTCAAAATCAATTGCACCAATACCACGTAGTTCAACAGACAAATCAAAATCCTAACTTACTCAAGATAGACAATACTTGATTCCAAGAAATCAAAATAAGCACAAAGGCACATCGCCAAGCATACAAATAGATAAGATACGCACACAAACTCGATTAATCATCCGCACATTTAATTCGAAGTAATCGTTCGCTTAAAACATTAGTAGCATAAAAGGCCAATAGAGGATGATATTCCTCGATAATAACGAGTGCGATGTAGAGTTGGAGCATCATCGCCTACTACACGACTTACGACGTCCCAAATCTCTAGAATAATTCACAACAAACCCCGCACCAAACAAAACCAAAACAAAACGAAACATAAACAAAAGCAAAACAAAACCAAAAGAAAAAGAACCAAACGGCAAGAAAACAACGAAACGATTTAAACAAACAAGAGAGAAAGAAAGAAAAGAAAAGAAAAAACAAAACCGGGGTTAACCCCGTAGTATTCAATTTAACGTCGTGAGCACGACGTATCCGATTGACAATGGACTATCCATAGTCCCTTCACCGCAGGAATATCATCTCGACCAAAGCATCAGCATGAACCATATAAGCATAGAGACAAGAAGGAAGGATAGTAAATCAATTAAGCTCAAATCAAACATCCTATTCTCCAAAGAGAATTAGATAATTTCAACCCCAAAGCACAATACTTTGGTGAATTAGATGTCGATATATAGATGTTACCTCAACCTTTGTCCTTACTTTGTCCTCCTAGAAACATATAATTCAATGGTTGAGGCGTCTTCCACTTCCGAGTGGGCTTTACATGCTTGTAACCTCACATGCCCACTCTTCTTCGCCCTCTTCGTCCTCCAAGCATTGGGATTGTTCTTCACCTCCGAGCGGGCGCTATGTTATTAACTTCATTTGCTCACTCTTCCTCGCTTTCCACCTCCTCTAATTGTAGCAACTTATCAGAGTCTCCCACCCCATTCAATAATCGGGTCACTTTCAAGAAAAGTGACCGCCGAGTCCGATCTGCTGGGAAAGGTATGACATCATTTTCTTCCCGCCCACCTCCGTGGTTGCACGACTGTCGTGCCTCCAACCCCATTCTCAAGAATTCAAGTTCATTCTCTACACGCCTCGCAATGCTCCTTAGCATGATATTAAGTCGCACCATTTTCATCTCTACATCACGGGCGAGTTATGAACATCCATTTCGAATGGACAGCCTCATTTTTTGAGTGAACACATCCTCCCAACTGGCTCGAGGTGACGGTCGCGGGTATTGTTGCGGCGAGGTGAGCGCTAGCCGCAAGTATGAATACAGAGCGAGGGGTTGTTGTGGGTACGGATATCAGGACGGAGGTGGTTGCCCCAGGATTGTAAGCTCGATCCTCATACCGCGCGGGGGTTGGTCCCGTATGATATGTAGGCTTGTTGCTCATCGTTGTGGGTTCCAATATTCCGGTCAGTGGAGGCGGCCGCCGTCAGGATCCAATATTCCCAAATCGGGTCGTTATTCCACCTCAACCATACTGTTGCTCATAAACCACTTGATATCCTCGTATAGCTTAACGGGCCCTTCTTCAAAAGAAGAATTTGCCCATACGACGATTTCCTCCCCCCACGTAATCATATTCGTATTGCTGAACCCCGCTACATGACACCAACAACAAAAACAAGATCACACGCACTGTGAGAAAAAAGCAAATGAAGAAAAGAACACAAAACAACAACACAAACAATATGCCTAAATTTTTCCCTCAAGAACGGTGCTAAAATTTGTTTCAATCAAAAGTATACCTTAATCGACTCAAAATCGAAGAGTGTTGTGTAGGGAAAGTTAACCCAGTCGCCTCTCAAGGAAAACTTAACAGCTACATTGTTCGTGGTTCACACGTAAAGCGATTAAATCCTAAACATTCTAATACCAACAAGGAGTCAAACATGCGTAAATCAAAATACGAATAATAAAGATCCTAAGCTAGGTTGTCAATCCCAGCTAAACTAATAAAGCAATAAAACTAAACCAGAGGTTGTCAATCCCTAGTCGATAAACTATTGAAGAAACGAAAATAAACAAAAGCAATAATAATCCAATTCATGGGTTTGTCAAGCCCTAATCTAAATCTAATTGAAATAAATCAAACTCATCAATCAACCAACAAGAATGTAAATTAAACGAAGCGTAATAAATCAAAGCAATATAAATCAACAAAGAAGAAATATAAATTAACAAGGAATAGAATTGAACGGGAGAAATCGAACCATACAATTGAAATGAAGAATGAGCTTTGAATCTATGTTCAGGATCTCCAAACGACAAAGAAATTAAAGAAATAAATCAAGGAAGAAAACTAGGGAATGGCCCCAAACGAGAAAACCAAGTAAAATAAATCGAGCTGTGGTTTCGCGTCTGCTTCAAAGATTATAGCGCAGAAATCACGCATACGGACGCGACGCGGCGACGCTGGAAGCTACTAGAATGAACAGCTCCGCCAAATACGGACGGAACCAAACGCCGGACGGCCGAGATTCTCGACGACGCCCGTCACGGCCGGAACCAAGCGTAACAACGGCGCAGTGGAGGCACACGCTAGAAACGCTACCGAGACTGAGTAAAGGCGGACAGCGGACTGAAGAAAATGCGCGCTAGCGCCAGGACGCGCGGCCTACGGGCCGAAACGCGGGCGGAGGGCGACGCCTAACGCCGGACGGAGGCGGTTGAGCGGCACGGTCACCCAACGCCGGATGTGCATGTCGGTTGTGCGTGGCGCTGAGAGGGCGCCGACGAGCGAGCAGTGGAGAAAGCGCAGCGAAGGCGAAAGGCAGCGGGCGCTGGAGGACGCGCCGAAGGAAGGCTGCGCCGCGAGGCGCGGAGGGCGCCGGTCCCCACGCATTGAGGGGGCTTTAACACGCGGCTGACTCGCCGCGGGTAACGCGCGGGCGGCGGCGTGATGGAGTTTCCAGGCGAGCGCGAGCGCAGGAGTAGGCGGCCAACTGAGCGCAGGTAAATCGCCAACGCGCTAGGAGCGAGCGCCTGCGGCCGAGTGGCGCGCCGGATGGGCGAGAACGCGCGGCGGGTGCGCTGGTCGACGCCGGGCGATGGGCCATCGCGACGGGTGTCGTATGCGACTTTAACGATTCGACTGCTTCTCCTTATCTCAACTCCGATTTATGCCCGGCTTCACGAACTCCCTGCCGAGATGCTTTTCATTATACTTGATCCTTGGCGTAATCATTTCATCCTTTTAATGCCGATTTTCTGCAAAACATTGAAACGAACCAAGTAAGTCCGAATCGACAATAATAACCGAACCAACTGATAAAGACAAATCACTAAAATCGACATGTAAAACAATACCAAGAATCAGCACAAATTCATACCAAATAATAGGGTATCCTCGTTTTTACTACGTAGCGATAGATTTGGAGGTATCGTGACGCGCGACAACGGGTCACGACGTATGTCTCTTATAATCGATCGATGCATGTCATGTAGTGAAAACCTCAGCACCTATGACCGAAAGTGTTAATCATCTTCACCAAGTTGTTGCCCAAGCCAAATTGCTGATTATTTGATATTCCTCGAGTTTGTTTCGTGTTACTTTAGCCTTACCTATAGCGATCAAAATAATTACACCACCTCATTCCTTTTATGACATCGACATCGAGATTGCTACACCAACTCCTCGTGGATCGACCCTATACTTATCACCGGCTACGCCCGTGACGGGCAATAGGTTATAAATTTATTTTGAACGCTAAACGACACGCGTCAAAATCGACGCCTTTGTCGGGAGTTGCGATTCCAAAGAGTAACTTATTTCGTGTTATATTGCTTTTATCAGATGCTACGACCTAACCTTGCGTGAGAGAACAGAGAACGTTGTACGATCCCGAGATCAAAAGCACGAGCGCGATGAGAGCAAGAGACGGGCGGCACCACACATGGTAGCTAACCTAGAAGAAAACCCGTAGGAGAATACGATGGGTGAACAACCACAAGTGAGCTTAACATTGAGGGAAATTGTGTTCCCAACAACCGAACTCGAGGCCAACGGGCATCACTTTGCCCGCGATCAATCGCCACCGGAGATGGCATTCCTTCATCCGCATCCTCCCCGATCCAAAGGACATGCCCGGGAAGATCCACAAAGACATTTACAAGACTTGAGATGGCGTGGGAACTATCCGCCGCCAACGAAACCTTGGAGAGTATGTGAGATTAGATCATCTTCTCTGCATGACTGGAGCAAGAGAACGTTGCTCTACACCTGCCCCGGAAGTGTGACCACTTGGGCACAACTTCATGGTTCCAGAAGTACTTTCCCCGCCCGCATTCGAACATGAGGAAAAGGATAAGAAGATCAAAACGGGCACGGAAACCTTTATGATTATCTGGGAAGGTTTAAACAACGAGTGAAATGCCCTCAACATCAAATTCGAGCCATGATCTAATCCAATATTTCATGGTGGGTTAAGGGCAACGAGAAAATTTGGGTGAATGCAGACGTGGGGATCGATAATGAATAAAGTTCCAGTGAGGCCTTTAGATTGTTGGGCAGAGGCAACAGAGACGGAGGAGAAGTTCGGCAAGCCGCTACTTCTTTAACCGTGGAGACCAAGTGGATAAACTTTGTAACCTGCTCACAAGTTCATAACCAACACGGGGCGAGGCAAAAGAAAGCTAAAGTTTGCTAATCATACGCGACATCACACCTGGATCAATGCCCACCCTTTTGAAGAAGAAGTCAATGCGGGTCAAAATGGTAATGGACAATACGAGAGGAGATATGATCCAAACACCCAAACCTATAACCCGGATGGAAGAACCACGGAAATTTTAGGGTCTAACAACCAGCGGCGAGGACAACAACAACAAGATGACAGAATAATCACGGGACCATAGCGGTGGGCCATCGTTATCAAGTCGTGCATACTATGGCACGAGAGAATGTGAAGGCTCAACAAGAGACGAGAAATTCAAGGTCGAGACAAGGAGGCTCTCAGCCTTGGAACCAAGTTTCAATCGACGACCGCCGTAACGCTGCCTCGAGAAGAAGGAATTTACCTCCGCAGAGTAAAGAGCTAGCCCAACGAACGTGAGCCTTGAGAGCGGGAAGAAACGCCGAAAAATTTTTCATGCCATGAGCGATGCATCATACCGATAGAAGATCTCACGGATCATATTGATCAAGACGAAGATGATCATGTGGAACCACCCAAGGAAAAATGGAAAAGAAGATGTGATCATTCACCGACCATCGTCGAACCTAATCCTGGTTTACCCCTTCTGGCAGTAGGAAGAATCGAGAGAGGAAGAAATGAGTGAGATGTATGCGTATTTGTAAGGTGGAAATTAATATACCGCCATCGCCTGGGCACGATCCTGCTAAGGCAAAGTTCATGAAAGAATTGTGCACGAGAAGGTGAAATACAAAGATGATGCAAAATTCCATGAGAGAAAATGTATCCCATCCGCGGGAAATGCCAGTGGGAGATCCGGGATGTTTTCATTCCTCGCGTAATAAGTCGAAGCGGCCACCGGATTTGAGAGGCATCTATAAGCTCATGCCCGTCGATGTTTACGCAATTAAAAGTGGAAACCACGAAGCCGCCACAGTGGTTATCCGATTAGCGACGGTCCAACGCTCATCCGAAGGAATCATCAGACGATTGGTCAAAGTGAGGAACTCTATTTCCAGGACTTCTATGTTCTAGATATGGGCACGATGGGTAACAAATCATCGTTATATTATGGGCCGACCATTCATGAAGAGTAACCGGATTGATTGCGAACACGGCAAGTTATCCCGTGAATTTGACCGAGCGCGACCTTCAACATCTTCAAGGCCATGGAGCATCCGATGATATTGAAGTCGTGGAATTCATCGATCACATTGAACCCATGGTGAGAGACATCCGCCCGAGATAGGTTTGCAAGACCTCGGATGCAACCATTCAAAGTGGACTTAAGGAGGAAGCGCTCAAGAAGAAATAGCTTACGACAATGCCGGAGGCCCTGCTTGATTATGAGCGAGCCGAGGGACTCAAGTGGTCGATATGCGAACATGCCCAAGCGAAGGAAGAAGAAAAGCCTGCTCCATCCCTATGAGAGCTCCCAGAACTCGAGCTAAAGACTCTTCCTCACCACTGAAGTATATATTTCTAGGAAAGACGACACCTGCCGTGATCATCAATGCTAAACTTAGTCCAATCGGGAGGAAGCATGAAGAATGTATAGGAGGCAATTGATTTCCAATAAATAAAGGGTAACCTCGCTCGACCCAGACTCTCCGTTAGGGTGAACAACTAATGTGGTCATCTTTAGCAACAAGTTCCTTTTAAAGCACAAAGAATGTTTTAATGATTTTGGAACAATATTCGAAAGGTGAACTCGATGAACTCGAGTCTCCTATCGTGGTTTCCCATGTCCATTTCTCAATTTACGAAGAGGATGAATCCCATCCTCATTTCAACAATCTCAACAAAACGGTTTCAGTTCTCCTTTTTTTCTTCTTTTCACACCTTTTTTTATATATTAAGAAACAAGTATATAGATGGCCACAATGTTACCACTACCCTAACATTAGTCGGACAAATCACATCAATTTTCCCTATTTATTTTCTATCAATCACAATCTCGCAATTCCATTACACTCAAATCATATATCACCAAAAGTCTGAAATTCAAAATCAATGACCAATACCACGTAGTTCACGACAAATCAAAATCTAACTTACTCGCATAGACAATACTTGATTCAAGAAATCAAAATAAGCACAAAGGCACATTGCAAGCATACAAATAGATAAGATACGCACACAAAGCGATTAATCATCCGACATAATTCGAGAATCGCCCTCGCTTAAAACATTAGTAGCATAAAAGGCCAACAGAGGATGATACTTCTCGATAATAACGAAGGATGTCGAGTGGAGCATCATCGCCTACTCACGACTTCTGACGCCCAAATCTCTAGAATAATTCACAAACCTCGCAACAAAACCAAAACAAAACGAAACATAAACAAAAGCAAAAACAAAACCAAAAGAAAACAAGAACCAAACGGCAAGAAAACAAGCAAACGAAAACAAACAAGAGAGAAAGAAAGAAAAAGAAAGAAAAACAAAACCGAGGGTTAACCTCAGATTTCAATTTAACGTCGTGAGCACGGCGTATCCGATTGACAATGGACTATCCATACCTTCACCTGCAGGAATATCATCTCTCACCAAAGCATCGTATGAACCATATAAGCATAGAGGGCAAGAAAAAGGATAGTAAATCAATTAAGCTCAAATCAAACATCCTATTCTCCAAGAGAATTAGATAATTCAACTCCCAAAGCACAATACTTTGGTGAATTAGTCTGATATATTATAGAATTACCTCAACCTGTCTTACTTTGTCCTCCTCTAGAAACATATAATTCAATGGTTGAGGCCTTCTTCCACTTCCTAGTGGCTTTACATGCTTGTAACCTCACATGCCCACTCTTTCTTCGCCTCTTAGTCCACTCCAAGCATTGGGATTGTTCTTTCACCTCCAGAGGGGCGCTTGCTATTAACTTCATTTGCTCACTCTTCCTCGTTTTCCACCTCCTCTAATTGTAGCAACTTATCGGAGTCTCCCACCCCATTCTCATCAATCGGGTCACTTTCAGAAAAGTGACCGCGATCCTGATCTGTGTGGGGAAAGGTATGACATCATTTTCTTCCCGCCCACCTCCCGTGGTTGACGACTGTCGGTGCTCTCCAACCCCATTCTCAAGAATTTGAAGTTCATTCTCCACGCCGCAATGCCTCCTTAAGCATGATATTAAGTGCTACCATTTTCATCTCTCAGCTAAGTGGGAGTTATGAACATCCATTTCTGAATGGAAGCCTCAGTTTTGAGTGAACACACCTCCCAACTGCCGAGGCTGACGCGTACTGCGTGGGTATTGTTGCGGCGAGGTGGGGCGGCAAGTATGAATACAGAGTGGAGTGGTTGTGGGTACGGATATTGTCGGGTGGTTGCTCCCAGTGGGATTGTAAGCTCGATCCTCATCGCGGAGGTGGTCCCGTAGGATCAGAGGCTTGTTGCTCTCGGGTGGGTTCCAATATTCCGGTCGAGGTGTGGGCGGCTCTTGCTGGATCCAACATCCCAAATCGGGCTGGTTATTCCACCCGAACCATCTTGTTGCTCATAAACGTGGATATCCCTCGGTATTAACCGGGTCTCTTCAAAGAAGAATTGCCAATGACGATTCTCTCCCCACACGTATGGCTATATTCGTATCTGGTAACCCGCATTAATGACACCAACAACAAAAACAAGATCACACGCACGGGGAGAAAAGCAAAGCAGAAAGAAAAGAACAAAAAACAAACAACACAAACAATATGCCTAAATTTTTCCCAAGAACGGTGCAAAATTTGTTTCAATCAAAAGTATACCTTAATGACTCAAAATCGAATGAGGTGTTGTAGTAGGAAAGTTAACCTAGTCGCTCTCAAGGAAAACTTACGAGGCCATTGTTGGGTCTACACGTAAAGCGATTAAATCCTAAACATTCTAATACCAACAAGGGAGTCTTGAAACATGCGAAATCAAAATACGAGAAATAAACAGCATCCTAAGCTAGGGTTGTCAATCCGAGCTAAACTAATAAAGCAATAAAACTAAACCGAGGTTGTCAATCCCTAGTTGATAAACTATTAAAAAACGAAAGGATAAACAAAAGCAATAAAATCCAATTCATAGGGTTTGTCAAGCCCTAATCTAAATCTAATTGCAAATAAATCAAACTCATCAATCAACCAACAAGAGAAATTAACGAAGCGGAATAAATCAAAGCAATATAAATCAACAAAGAAGAAATAATTAAATAAAAGGAATAGAATGAAATGGGAAGAAATCGAACCATACAATTGAAATGGAAGTAAATGAGCTTTGAATCTATGTTCTAGGATCTCCAAATGACAAAGAAATTAAAGAAATAAATCAAGGAAGAAAACTAGGGAATGGCCCCAAACGAGAAAAACAAGTAAAATAAAATCGAGCTAGGGTTTCGCTCTGCTAGATTTATAAGCGCAGAAATCACGCACACGGACGCGATGCGGCGACGCGAAGTACTAGAATGAACAGCCTCCCGCCAGCGGACGGAACCAACGCCGGACGGCCGAGATTCGAGCGACGCCACGGCCGGAACCAGCGTCGTACCAACGCGCGCATGGAGGCACACGCTAGAAAGGCGCTGGAGACGGTGCGGGCGCGATGCGGACGCCGGAAGAAAATGCGCGCTAAGCGCGCAGGACGGGCGCGGGAAACGCTGCGCGGCAGGCGACGCCCAACGCCGGACGGAGCGCGGCGAGTGGCATGGGTCACCCACGATGTATGTCGGTTGTGCGTGGCGCTGGAGGGCGCCGCACGGAGCGAGCACGTGGAGAAAGCGGGTGGAGCGCGGAGCGTTGGCGCGGCGCGACGCTGCCTGGCGAAGCGCCGCGAGGCGCCGGAGGCGCCGTCCCGGACTTGAGTGGGTTTAACACGCTCTGACTCGCGCGGGTCACGACGCGGGCGGCGGCGTGATGGAGTCAGCGCAGCAGGGGTACAAACTGAGCGATAACGCGCGCTAGAGCGAGCGCCCGCTGGGCCGAGTGGCGCTCGATGGCGACGCGGCGGCGGGTGCGCTGTCGAGCCGGGCGATGGGCCATGCGACGGGTGTCGCGGACTTTAACGATTCGACTCGCTTCCCTTATTCGAACTCCGATTTATGCCTTGCGCCACGAACTCTGCCGAGATGCTCTTCATTATACTTGATCCTGGCGAATCATTTCATCCTTTTAATGCGATTTTCTGCAAAACATTGAAACGAACCAAGTAAGTCCGAATCGATAATAATAACCGAACCAACGGCATAAAGACAAATCACTAAAATCTGACATGTAAAACAATACCAAGAATCAGACAAATTCATACCAAATAATAGGTATCCCGTTGCTTTCTTTTACGTAGGATAGATTTGGAGGGTGCATCGGCGGAGCGACAACGGGTCACGACGTATGCTCTTATAATCGATGATGCATGTCATGTAGTGAAAACCTGCACCTAGACCGAGTGTTAATCATCTTCACCAAGTTGTTGCCCAAGCCAAATTGCTGATTATTTGATATTCCCGAGTTTGTTTGTTACTTTAGCCTACCTATAGCGATCAAAATAATTACACCACTCTCATTCCTTTTAAGTGACATCGCGATCGAGATTGCTACACCAACTCCTCGTGGGATCGACCTATACTTATCGCGGCTACGCCGTGAGTGGGCAATAGGTTATAAATTTATTTTGAACGCTAAACGACGCGTGTCAAAATGACGCCTTTTTCGGGAGTTGCATTCAGAGTAATCTTATTTCGTGTTATATTGCTTTCAGTATGCTACCGACCTAACCTGCAGAGAACAGAACGCGTAGACGATCCCGAGATCAAAAGCACGCAGGCGGAGGAGAGAGCGAGCGAAGGAGCGACAAGCGCCGATGGAGCTAACCTAGAAGAAAACCCGAGGGAAATCGATGGGTGAACAACCACAAGTAGAAGGAACATTGAGGGAAATTGTGTTCCCAACAACCGAACTCGAGGCCACGGGCATCACTTTGCCCGCGATCAATGCCACCGGAGATGAAGCATTCCTTCATCCGATCCTCCCGATCCAGATGACATGCCGGGAAGATCCACAAAGACATTTACAAGACTTGAGATGGCGTGTGGAACTATCCGCGCCAACGAAAACCTTGGAGAGTATGTGAGATTAGATCATTCCCTTCTCTCGCATGATGGAGCAAGAGAAGGCTCACACCTGCCACGGGAAGGTGACCACTTGGGCACAACTTCATCAAGTTCTAGAAGTACTTTCCCCGCCCGCATTCGAACATGAAAAGGATAAGAGATCAAAATGGGCACGGGGAACCTTTTATGATTATGGAAGGTTTAAACAACAGCGTAAATGCCCTCAACATCAAATTCGACATGATCTAATCCAATATTTCAGGGTAAGGGCAACCGAGAAAATTTAAGGTGAATGCAGCTGGGGATCGATAATGAATAAAGTTCAGTGAGGCCTTTTAGATTGTTGGGCGAGATGGCAAGAAAACAGAGGCGAAGGAGAGTTCCGAGGCAAGCCGCCGCTACTTTTAACGTGGAGACCAAGGATAAACTTTGTAACCTGTCGACAAGTTCATAACCAACACGGGCGGCAAAGAAAGCTAAAGTTTGCAACTGCTACCGTGACATATCCACGGATCAATGCCCCACCCTTTTTAAGAAGAAGAAGTCAATGCAGGGTCAAAATGGTAATGGACAATCGACAGAGGAGATATGATCCAACACCCAACCTATAACCCGGACGGAAGAACCACGGAAATTTTAGGTGGTCTAACAACCAGCGGCAGGCAACAACAACAAGAAGACAGAATAATCGACTCATAGCGGTGGCCATCGTATGGCAAGTCTGCATACTATGGCACGAGAAGAAGTTCAACAAGAGAACAGAAATTCGAGGTCGAGACAAGGAGCCTCCAGCCTTGGGAACCAGTTTCCAATCGACGACCGTCGAACGCTGCCTCGAGAAGAAGAAGGAATTTACCTCCACAAGTAGAGGTAAACGAGCTAGCCCAACCGAAGCCTGAGAAGGGAAGAACGCCGAAAAATTTTCATGCCAAGGACGATGCATACCAGTAGAAGATCTCAGGATCTATTGATCAAGACGAAGATGATCATGTGGAACCACCCAGGAAAAATGGAAAAGAAGATGTGATCATTCACCGACCCGTCAAACCTAATCTAAGGTTTTACCCCTTCCGTGCAGAACGAAGAATCGAGAGGAAGAAATGAGTGAGATGTATCGCGATTTGTAGGTGGAAATTAATATACCGCTCATCACCGCCTGGGCACGATGCCTGTGGCAAAGTTCATGAAAGAATTGTGCACGAAAGGGAAATACAAAGAGATGCAAAATTCCAAGTGAGAGAAAATGTATCCGCATCTGCGGAAATCGTCGAGAAGGTGGAGATCCAGGATGTTTTCATTCCCCGTAATAAGTCCAGCGGCCGCTCTTGGATTTGGAGGCATCTATAAACGCTCATGCCCTTGTCATGTTTAACGAATTAAAAGTGGAAACCACGCCAAGACGCAGTGGTTATCCAATTAGCGATGGTCAAGCTCATCGAAGGAATCATCAAGACGTATGGTCGAAGTGGAGGAACTCATATTTCCAATGGACTTCTATGTTCTAGATATGGGCAAGATGGGTAACAAATCATCGCTTATATTATGGCCGACCATTCGTAAAACCGTAACGAGTATATGCGACACGGCAAGTTATCCCGTGAATTTGACGCAGACGGTGACCTTCAACATCTTCGGCATGGAGCATCCGATGATATAAGTCGTGGAATTCATCGATCACATCGAACCCATGGAGAGACATCCGCCCGAGATAGGTTCAAGACCTCGAGCAACCATTCAAAGTGGACTTAAAGGAAGAGCTCAAGAAGAAATAGCTACGACAATGTCGGAGGCCCCGCTTATTTATGAGCGAGCAGGGACTCATGGTCA